>VXBU01014868.1:952301-972022 GCA_013400315.1 Bombycilla garrulus
TAAAAACTTGAAAAAAAACCAAAAAAAAAAAAAAAAAAAAAAAAAAAAAAAAGAACTATGGGAAAAAGCTATCTCTCAAAACTCCCTGAAAGGGTACGTTATCCCTAAGTACATTTTGACTACTAACCGACATACAAACTCCAGTGAGTTTGTACATCATTGATGTATGACAGAATCATGGACCCATTTGAGTTTTATGGGACCTTAGAAGGTCCTCTAGTCCAGTCCCCCTGCAATGTGCAGGGACACCTTCCACTAGAAGGTTTCTCAGAGCCCCGTCCAACCTGACCTTGAATGATTCCAGTGATGGGGCACCCACCACCCCTCTGGGCAACCTGTTCTAGTATTCCACCACTCTCATTGTAAAAAGTTTCTTCATAATATCTAATCTGAATCTATCCTCCTTTAATTTAAACCCCCTTTTCCTACCACTACAGGCCCAGCTAAAAAGCCTGTCCCCATCTTTCTTAAAAGCCCCCTTTAGGAACTGGAAGTCTGCTACGGGGTCTCCTCAGAGCCATCTCTTCTCCAGGCTAAACAGCCCCAACTCTCTCAGCCTGTCTTCACTGAAAGATGCTCCAGCTCTCTAATCAACTTTGCAGCCTCCTCTGGACTCACTCCAGGAGATCCTGTGCTGGGACCCCAGAGCTGATGCAGCACTGCAGGTGGGGTCTCACAGAGCAGAGCAGAGCAGAGGGGCAGAATCCCCTCCCTGGCCCTGCTGCCCACGCTGCTCTGGATGCAGCCCAGGACACGTTTGGCTCTCTGGGCTGTGAGTGCACACTGACAGCTCATGGCCACCTTTATCATGTCATCATTGAGGTACAGATTGTCAGAGCCAAACCACCTATTACAGGGATTACGGCACTACTTATTACTGAATGAAAAATAAAAAAAAAACAAACCAAGCCAAAACAACAAGAATTTGTTTAAAAAATACTTTCAAGTCACCCCAGAGCAGAAGTGAGCTGTCACAAGCCTTTAAAACCAACCTCACAGAGTGCTCAGTTTCAAAAGCTAGGCCTCCTTTTTAGGCTATAGACACAACTGCATAAGCAGTAGGGAAAGGAGAATTGTACCAAAAGGAAGAGAGACGGCCCAAAGATGCTGAAGCCAAAAACCTTGCAGAACTGCCATCAGGGAGACTGTCTCAAAAAGAACCTCCTTGCTGAAGATGAATAGTGATAACTACATGTATTTATCAGATTAATCCTCTTTCAATAACTGAGCACTGGGTGGGCATGTATTTCATTAAAATGGCAAAGGCTTTCGCCTACCATAAACCAAAAATATAAACATGAATATGAAAGGCCATGAATTATGCACTCTGCTGCCTTTGATCATCAAGTAGGGAGGAGAGCTTTAAAAATTACATTCAGGAGTCAGCCCCAGTTATGAGAACACCTCAACATCACAAGCATCAAGTAGGAGTTGATCTCATAGCTGATCAAAAGCTGATTTGTTGCCTGCCTTTACAGTAAATACCTGCAACATGTCAAGCTACCTGTAAGATGTGCACATTTCTCAGTAATCACCTACAAAGAATAGCTAATCCATACCTATAGAAAAAAAACCCCTCCAAATTAACAAGTAAACTATGGGTTAATAAAAGAAAAATTATTTTGCATTTACTGATTAAGAAATAGAGACAGAAAGACTACTGCCTGCTTGTAGTGATCTCAGTGCAGGAATCCTTCTACCTTACTGGAAACACCCCCACAAAGCCATGCAGACCCTTGCTTGGATCCTCTTTTGTAAAGCAAAGAGTCAAGGTCTCATCTCTCAGGCCAGCCATTGCTGTAGCACCATGCTATCTCTTTTCTTTTGTTTGTGCTGTCAATTCAGTCACCATCAGGAGGCTTCTTCACTTCCCAGTGGAAACATGAATTACACAGGGGTAGCTGTTTGTAAACATGGAGGGAGGAGAAAACCAAATGTCATATAGCCTCTCACTTTAATCTCATACCTGACGACCCATGATTACCCTCCTCACTCACCTGAGGTGTTTCCTACATTCAGCCACATGGTCCCCAGGGGAATCCACTGTGTTGACACTGGTCACACAACCACTGCCCACCTCCCTTCTCTCTCACCACTGCAAACTGTGATGAGGGAGGAAGCCTGTGAGCTTCCAGGCACTAAAGCTTCCTGCGAAATCTGCTGACTTCACCGACAGCCACGGCCATTTACTCAATAATTCACTAAAAGCATCAGGTGGGAAACAGGACCATACATCAGCTCCAGCTGTCAGCCTCCTGTGCTGATGGTCCCCAGTGAGCTGCCAGGCTCCCGTGCTCCTTCTGTACTTGTCTGCAGGCTCTTGCATAGGGTCAGTCTCAGACCTGCCATGAGGGAGCCATCAGTCACTTGAAAAGCAGCAAGGCTCTGACATTCACATAGAGACAGGCAATTTCAGTGAGCCAGCAACACAGACACGACCGCCTGTGCCCAGATTATTTAGAGTTGAGAAAGGCCTGCCTGCCAGTCTTGGTGCTGGGCAGCAGCTGCCAGCTCCTCACTCACACATGAGGCTTTTAGATGCAACATTTAGATGCACATGTAATGACCCGATGTATTTCACCTTTATAAGCAGGCGGATCACTTTATATTTAAAGGTGAGAAATATCTTTTTTTAATACCTCTGAGCTTTCAAGTGTTTTTCTTCTCTAGAATAGGGATCAATGAGGGTTGAGGACAACCAGAAGCTTGTCAGAGAGGCACTGTCCCACACAGCATTGCACGCCACGGAGAGGAAAGGCATCAGGCCTCACTGCCCAGCTCAGCTGCAAGACAGACATGGTGCAGGAGGAGACAAAGAATAGAAATTGCAGGGAGAACAGGCGGCTACTGCAACAGGGCAAATCACATTGCTTCTTGCATGCTCTGTGCAGATGCCAGACATCACAGCTCTGCAGCTTACTGGCCTCTGCCCGTGATGAACAAAAAACCGTTTCCACAGGACTCTGCCAAATCTTTTCCCAAATGATGCTCTGCCCTCATCCCTCTCCAGACTCTATAAAAAGTAGAGGGAGGCAGCCCTGAGCACTGTGGTGGGTTTCAGGTATCAGAGGAAAGGAGGAATAGCTGAGATGGCTCATTTCACAGTCCTGACTGAATACACTTGTTAGAAAAGGAGGACTCAGTTCATTCTTCTCATTGTGGCAGTGTTGAGTCAGAGGGAGGTGTGTGGGTTGAGGGGATTTATGAGGGCAGTGCTCGCAGAGCTGGGAAGAGAGCAGCCCGCCAGAAATACAATGTCTCTTCATGGAAACTGTGTATGGTGGAAGCCACAACAACTACATTTGAAGTAATTAGATAGAACAACAAACAAGACAAAGGGCAAATGATATCTATACTGCTACCTATTGTGAATAAAACACTCCCATCTCTCACCCCCCAGCAGCAGAGCCCCCAGGCCTTCCATACAGCCCTCTGAATCCTTCTGCAAAGCTCTGCTCCCCAGGCCCAGCCCTGGCTTAGCCTTGCCCTGGGAAAGCCCTCCAGCCCAAACAATGCCTGAGCAATGCCCAAGCAATGCCCTGACCATGCTTGTACAAGAAAACATTTTCCAGAAGAAAGTTCTGCCATACATGTGTGTGACAGGAAGTGAGGGACAGGAGGTTATGCTTGATGAAAGCACATGGAAGAGATAATGCCCTCTTTAACGTCTCCCTCTTGCTATGCATGAACAAGCCATCTGACTCCACAGCATGAGGGATGAGACAGTAAGAAAACTGAGGGAGAAAAAATAGAGAAAGATTTATAGTAAAATAGAGGAGATTTCCGAGCCTAAGAGAAGCACATTTAAGTGGAACAAGCGAGAATAAGGGATTTTTAACATCTGGAAATTTTTTAAATCACAGAAAGAACACCACAAAATGTCTACAGGTTACAGAAAATAGAAAACCTAATGAGAGAAGTCACCCTATTCTTTACAATTGAGAAAACTGTTCATATGGTCCAATTTGAGCACTATCTTCATCAGCAAACTGTGGAGATGAAAAATATAGATACATTCAAATCTGTCTGAATAAGTACAGAAGAAAAAATTTATGCAGGGGTTTTAATACTAAATGTGCCATCTTTGGTTCTTTCTGTTCTTCAGCTACAGATTGCTGGATCTGCGACTTAGGGAGAGTATCACAACGTGTTTGACCTCTTCTCATGCTCTTGTTATTCATCAATGTCAGATATAGGTGTTGATCTGATCAAAGCTTTGCCTGACCTTGCTCATCCCCAGCAGATAAGACAAGATCCTGGAAAATCCTGTATGTTCCTCTCTCTCCTCTCCTCTCCCTCTTCCTTTTTTTCCCCTTTGCTCTAAGCGAGGTAACTTTCCACCAGAATATATTTGGAAATGATAGATCAGTGTGGTATCAATTTGGAAAAAATGGGTGATTGATGTGCTTGTCAAATCCCAGAGGATTAACTCATTTGTGACAAATGTTAGGGAAACAGTGCAGGGTCTCGGATGAGACAGCCAGGTCATTGCTGCAGACGTAGAGAATAGCAGGTCTGTGACCATTCCACATCCAAAAGCGGCTCAAAAGCAGAGAATTATAGAGCAAAACAGAGATGTGAAATGACAAAGAAACCCCACCAGCATTTTTGCAGCCTGTTCAAAAGTGTGAGGGGAATGGGATGTAAAAGAGCCTCCACTTTCCTAATGCTAACAAGCCAGTTCTCCAATACATCTGCACTGGACTAAATGCAAGAACTTTCCCTTTGAAACAATAAATTAGTTAATTAAAAACAGGTTGGCCTCATCTGATATGATCTTTGCCTTGCTGCTCTGAAGGAGAAGCCAGCCTCAGAAGGAAGCAGGCAGGGAACCTGCCACATTCCCTTCAGGACACAGACAATGACTGCATTGGCATTACTGCCTGATCCCACAGCCTCAAGAGGGCTTTCAGGACTATAGGCAAGGTTTCACTGTGACAGAAAGCTGGTCTGGCACTAATGATGTGAAACACAGCAACAGAGAAAAATTTCAAAACTTCTCGGTCCATGACAGAGAAAAATTTCAATATATACTCCACGTCAGAAGCAAAGAACAAGGACACCATTACCTAAAATGGAAGATATAACCCTTCTGCCCTTGACTGACAAAGCTGCTGGATATACCCCCAGGCAGCTACTTGGATATTTTCTTTGGAGTTGTTAATTTCCACAGGAAAAATCAACTCTGTTTACTCCTTAAAAATGTCATTATAAGTGTTAATTTGTACATCTCCTGAGCTGTATTTTCATCTGCACATTGCACTGAAAAGTCTCTACAATAATGGCACAAGCCTAATGACAAGAGACTATTAAATGAGGCAGCCATCTCTTGAATATAAACTTAAACAGTTATTTCAATCCCACCAAGCAAATTGGTCTCTTAAGGGAGAATATGCTTTTTCTGAAAAGAAGGCCTGCAAGATCAATGCTCCAAGGCCCAGAGCTGCTCCACAGGCACCCAGCAGGTGGATGGTGTTGCCCTGTGCCTCTCCCAGTTGCTATGACCTGCAAACAACAGCACTCTCTCCCTGCAGAACTCCAGTAGCCTACCGGGAATTCCTCTGAGCCCCTTTAAAACAATCACCAAATGTTGACACATCGACAAAGGAATGAGCTGCAATATCTCTGCAAACTCAATTTAATTCAATTCCACAGAAAAATTCAGCAAGGCTTTCTGTAGTCATCATAGGCTGAGACAACACATCTCAAGGTTCCTAAATAATGTATTAAAAGCAGAAAATTACTGAAGTTTGCCTTTAGTTTCTATGGTTCTTTTGTCAGCATTTAACATTACTGATCACAGCCCCTCTCTTTTCAGCCACGGAAGGTGCATTGTAGGATTTTCACACAGCAAGAACTGTGTCTAAGTCATTCCAGGATAGACAGCCGGGTGTTCTGCTAGGTGCTCTGGTGAGACACTACAGCAGAAATATTATCCTCTGGTGTGATGGCAGTTTTGCCTTTTGGGACATGACTTTTAGCATGACTGGAATGTTCTCCACATCCTGCCTTTGTGCTCAAGGTGTGCTTCTGACAAATACGCATCAAGAAGCAGCAACTTCCTTGGGACTGGCCATCAGAAATAACTCAGGTAGTGTTATGTATTTTGATACACTTGTACCCAGATGTGGGTTTTTTCCCCTGGCCCCAGTCATATCTTGTAACATCAAAGCCAAAATCACTTACCTTAGTTCCAGTGCCAGCCACTGCAGCCTTATGTTTTCTGGTTGGCCTTCTCATTGGTCCTTGTACTTCAGCTCAACATGAGCAGCTTTTCCCATAAGATGATGAATTTTCACGCCACTGTACCAACCTGTAAGAAGTGTACTTAAGCAATCCTCACCTCCAAGAGAAATGGTCATCTTCTTGGATGGCAATGAGCATTCCTCATTTTCTCATGGGAAGCACAGCCAACCCAAACTTGTGCAGACATGACTGTCCTTCATCAGTGTCACAGAGTTTTCCACCCTGGTGGAATCCTCCAGTGTATTGGCATTTTTGTTCTGAGAAGGTTGACAGGGGTCATCACCAGGCAATGGCAACAAAGAGAGCAATAGCTAGCACAGAGTCCAGAGACAGGTCTGTGGAGATTGGGTCAACCCCATAATGTCAGCAAATCATTTCTCAGAACAGCAGTTTCTCCCTGTCCAACATCACTTCTTATTTATCATGACTTGCTCAGCCCAGAGGAGCAGACAGCCACCTGGAGTCTCTTGGCTGTTTCCAGAGCTTATTACCGGATGAACATCAGAAACAGTTTAATCTCCTCAAAAAACAAGACCTAGGATTAATGTGGTGCAGGTTTATTTTTAGGCTCCACTTTCTATCCAGAAGCCCTTGCCTGTAGTGACAGAAATTATGTAGAAATTCTTTTGGTTTCAGTGAGCATATGTATGTGCATAGCTGTGTTTTCAACTAAAACCAGTTTAAAAACTCCTGGAGCTGATATTTTTTCATGGAGGTTAATTTGTCCCTGCATAATTGCATCTTCTCAATGAATGGCAGCAGATTGATGCAAACAAGCCTTGCTGCCTCTAAGCTCTCAAGGCCCCCTGCACTGCTGTCTCTGCAGGTCTATACATCCCAGGTTTTTCTGCAGAGGCCTGTAGTAACACACAATTTATTGATCTGCAAATAGCTCAGAAATTCAAATTACAGCCATTGCAGTAGAAAATAAAAACCAAAAAAAAACAAAACATGAAGTTCTCTTGTCCTGTGCTAAAATAAAAATCATGAAGTTTAGTAAGAGAGAGGTGGCTGCTGAAGCTTTCCTTTGTATTTGTTGAAGATGACTTTCCATGCCATATTTCATCATGAGCAATGATGGCTGATTTATGAAAACTGCAGAGAAGTTTGAATATTTCCTTGCATATATCGAAGTTTGGAAACAGGCAGAATTTCTTGTTTTAATGAGGACATAATGCTACAAATAACCAAACAGAACAGGTGGGGCTGCCTTGCATTTTAGGGGTTGGATAGCAGCAAAAATAATCAGAGAAAAAAAAAAATCCGTGATAGATCATCCTCTTTTCCTTCCTTATTGGTAAGCTGCAAGAATATGCCATGTTACTGAGCTGCCCAAATGCCAATCATCTACACAACACCATGGGCAAGGCAAAAAATAAATAAATAATACTCAGATGCCCAGCCAGTTCCCTGCAGTGCCTGAGCATCTGCTCAGGGCTCTGCTGGTCCCCAGAGATCCATCCAGGAGAGAGTCCCTACTGTGGCCCTCAACGAGAAAAATGGATCATCTCTGGGCAGGAGGTGGAGCATTGGTCAGGCAGACTTGAGGCTGTGGATGAGCTCCCATGGGAAGCTGGGGCCATTAGGCACCATGTCAGTTTGCAAAATGTGGCAAAATACACACCCTTATTTTTGCCTTTTCTAGCATACAGCTTGACATATAATAAGACAAACAAGTTTCTCCCCATTCCCCAAATCCCTGATTTCTACACCGCAAATCCCTAATTTCTACACTCTCACTGACTGAGGGACTGAGCCAATTTCATCCACCAGATATTAATGAGGCCTCATCATGTGCTGCTGCCATACTTCCAGGTGTTCTAGGAGGCCAGTGAAAAACCAGAACCGACAGAGAGCAAAGTACAACAGGCACCACGACCTTGGCTGTCATCACTAAGTATCAGTTCATTATAAACTCAGTATTCCCCTTTAAAGAGGAAATGTTCTTACACCGATTTGCAATATTGAGTTGTATTTATCCCGAAGGTCACGAAACAAATAAATCCAGGAAGCTGGCTTGATACAGAAAGACTATTAAGTTTTCCTATTTGGAACCAGAGTAGAAACAGGAAAATCATTTCAATTTTATGTTCAAATAATATTTGCTGTCACAGTGTGGTTACTACCACCCTTCTCCTTCCACTGCCAGGGCTCCTCTGGATGACGAAGAGCTGGGACCATTACTCCTCTTCAAGAAGCAGACTGTAGATACCCCAGTGGGGATCTGCCAGCCTTCCCTTCACAGGAATATGCCACTTGACTGATACGCACTATGGGTCCATGAATAAGGGCATAAATGTGGGAAAGGATCTGGGATTATTCTTGTCTGTGAGGTGGTAAAAGGCGCCTTGCCTGCTAGAGGTTGTTAGAGCCTCTGATTCCCCTCTGATCCTTTGCTCTGTGTCCCACACAGATCCTACTTATGCATCAAAGACAGCAAAAGTAGTGGTCATGACCTACATCTCCAGTCCTCATGCTTTTTCTTCCTGTTAAATTCATGTTTCCTTCCCTCGTGAGCATGTGCCTCTAATCTTATTCTCTACAGCTACCTGCATGTCCTGAGGCTCAGCTTCACTTTTACATCTGCATCTCTCCATTGTCTTCCAAAGCCTTTTCTTCCAGATCAGTTATTAATCTAAATTGTCCATTCCATGTGAAATTAGGGAGGGACAGAGAAAGAAAGTGGGAGAAAGAAAAGGAAGAAAGGGGATATGTACAAGATCTGATCAGGGCTTACCACAGTCCCTTTCCTTATGTTGCTTCCAGAGGCATTTGTTCTTTGCAGCTGATGGTTTCTTTTTTTTTTTCCATGAAGTGCTATGCAGTATTATGGCATTATGGAATTAAAAATGAATAATGCAATCTCTCACCTTCCCACTGGAATAAAATCATCATTTGATTTGTGAATAATTTACTTGAACTCCCACTAAAAGACTTCTGTCAGAGATGGAACATATTTTTTTAATTATTAGTGATTCTTCTCATTAAAATAAATAAAACAAAAGTTGAATTTCTAAATGACCTAGTGTTATTCAGAGACAAGTACAGAGCAAATTATTTGATGAGGCTGATAATCACTAATAAATTAATCAAATTTTCTTCTTATAAATTATGAACATCTTCTAGAGAATGCACCAGAAATGTCTTAAATAAAAACTTTAAGATGATAGAACAGCAGAGATTTCTTTTTCTTCTCTCTGGCGTTTCCTATATTGAAAAAGATTACTTACCAGAGGCTCCAGGTTCATTCCATGATGAGGTGAGTGGAAGTTTCTATTTCACCTCAGCCAGTGTTGAATGAGATGCAGAGTCCTCATTCAGGCCACAGTGGCTGCAGCTGGACACCTCTGTGCCTTCCCTCTTCCTCCAGGCAAACTGCCAGGAATTAGCTGCTTGGACAGGTGATTTCTTTTTTCTTCTCTTTTTCTTCTCTCAATAATACAAATTCAAGTTGTAAATCTTATGTGATAAAATTCTCAATACAGTAAGCAAAGTGTAGTTCAATCAGGTGACTTCCAGATAGAAACCACAAAGAAGTGGTGATAGAAACGCTGCAAGTAACCAGAGCTGTTTAGCAGAACAATGTGACAATATGTTATAATTTTGATAAACTGAAGAAGCAGTCTGAAATTAATAGTGTTCATCAGGACAAATACAAATTTATTCATGTCAGAAAACTTTTCCCCAGATGCAGAAAGACTAATACTATTAAGAGATCTCCAGAAATTTGCTGCCAAGCCCTATTGGTAGTGTTCTCATGAGGATGATGTTGAGATAGCAGGAAACAGCTACATAATCTGATCAGAGTTTTCATAAATTACCTGTTAAAAAAATACCTTAAAGTCTTCCCTGAACAGCAGAGGAAGGGCCACTTGCCTCACTAGTTTTCATTCTCCTTTATCTTGTCCCAGAGTGCTATAAAATCCACAGTAATTAAGTTTAAGTACCTATAATCAAGGATCTTGAAGGAGGATATATGAGAGAGTATAAGCAGCAGTAACTCTGGTGCCACCACTGTGACAGTCACAGGCAAAGAGGAGCCAGGAAAGAGGGCGCAGAGGCATTGGCAGAAGTAGAATAAATCTCCATTGTTCCCCCTCTGCACCCCTGCAAAGTGACCCCCAGCACTGTGTAAGGCTCCAGGGGACTAATGCCAGCAAGGCAGGTTGTCAGCATGAAACTTGACTCAGAAAGATGGCTTCTCCTGAAAAAGGCCAAAACAGCAGCTCCTCCAAAGTGTGATTCTCCAGAAACCTAGTACAGCCTCCAAATCGCTTGGAGATCTGCCAAACAACAAACACATGCAGCAAAACATGCCTGCTCCTATCTGATCCCCATCTCCAGTCATACAGAGTCTATTGCAGACAGAGCAAAGACCTTTTCCTCCCAGGTACATGACAGCTTCTTGCTGAACTGGAGTTTGTTTTTAAGCCAAAACAAATCACTTAGGGATAAGAGGAGCAGTAAATACACCAATACTTGGCTCATCTTACCAAACACTCACAGGGAGAGGGGGGAAAGGTGGGGTGTTTGGTCCTTCTGTACATTGAAGTCTTCTGGTTGCCCTTCTGTCGAAGACATAGCTTTATGCAATTTCCATATTCAAGCACTTTCTTTTAACCCTCCAAAACTGATTGCAAAAATATGTACATGTTTTCCTCCTTCCAGGAAAAAAGTATTTTGTAGTCTCATCACAGCCAAAAAAACCCGTTTCAATTCAAAACCTACATCCAGCCAGGCAAGGGCTCCTAAAAGTTGGTTTGTTTTATTCTTCACTGGTCAAGTTCAGTCAGGAGACTTCTATAGATGTGGCTCAGGCAGGAGTCTGTGGTCCCTGCCAGAGGCTGATGTGACACCACCTACAAGAGAGAGCTCTGATTCTCCTTATCTCCTGTGTTAGACCAGACCAGTGCCGTGCTCTGGCCCACAAGGTCTTTTCCCCAAGCCCAGCAGCCACATCTCTCCTCCTACACAGACCCCATGTGCCACCCACCACTCCATGGGATGCTGACAGCTGCCCCTGGCCTACACCTCACCTGGATTCCTGGCTGAGGAATCCTCCATCTCTGCAGAGTTCCTCAGGGGCCCATGAGCTGCCTCTCTCTCTTCAGAGTTTGTTTACGAGCAACCAAGAGGTTAAAATTTTGTCGTAGATGTGTGAGGAAGTACAGAAATTTTGTCCCCCAGAGGGGAAGGCTTGCTTGGAAGGGATTAAGCCTTTCCTAAAATACCCAAGAGACTTAAAATATGACTTTCAAATCTTTATTAATCATATACTTTTCAAAGATTTTCCAAAACTATGTAAAAGTACATTTTCTCAGTGGTGACTTCTCAACATCACAAATAATTTCAACAGTCTGAAAGATTACTTTTTTAAGTAGAAGATAACATTTTTCTTATGCTTATAACTTCAAAAGCAACAGTTTATACACCCAGAGAGACACAGCTTCAACTAACTAACAATCAGGTAATAATGTGTACTTAAGACCCTGTAAAACCAGAGTATAATAGAAATTCAAATGGCAGTCTTACTGCATCAATCAAATATTAGTGCTAGTGACCCTCTTTTTCCCAGAGGGCTTGACACTTCAAATTTGAAAAAGCTGATGAAAAGATCACAGGGATAAATCTGGAAATATGTTTAAACTGTGGGAGAACAGGAATTTAAATTATGATAATATGACCTATTAAAGAAAGAAATTAAAATTTCCCAATTGATTATGTTAAAAGAAGCTCAATTCCACAAGGACCTGAAACACCAGTTATGTCTCAGCTCTGAAGAGGTGGAGACAATATGCGCATTTTTTCCCCTGACTATTCTGTGGCTATTCACAGAAGTGATCCTGTGGTTGTCAACCTTCTCCAATTTTCAGACCCCTAAAAACGTACAGCAAGCGTCCCATTAAAGAAAACACAAACCTGCTCACAAGAGGCTTGCTTTACCTGTTTACTTTTACTGATCTGTCAGAAATAGTTTGGGGGAATTAAGGCTGTAAGGAGCAGTAGTCCACCCCTGCTGAGGATGCTGAAGCAGCTTGCTGTCAGCTCTTGGCACGCCCCAAGTGTCACCTGTGTTTGGATTTGCACTCACGTTCAGGCACGGGGCCTGGTGAGCCTGTGGGAGGGAGGAGAAGCTCATCAGCAGCAGATGTAATTAGCAGAATGCTTCACCCATATGAACAGGATAGGGCAGCATGGGCTGCAAGGAATCTTCTGCTAAGGAAAGGACAACTGCAGTAAAAGCGGATAGAGGGACCCGCCTGTGCTATGGTAAAATTGAACTGAAGGCCCATACTGACAGATTTTCTGAAGACACTCATCCAAGTTCCCATAAATCAGTGTTTCTTTGGAGAGGGATGTCCAGCTTCCTTGTGCTTTGTGCTCTGCTCCTGACAGCTTGGCCCATGGTTGGCACTTCTTCTTTCCCTTCACCCTCTGCTAATGGATAGGGCAAGGAAAGCAGAGCCAACAGCTCCAGGCAGCCTCTTAATGTCACCTGAGTAATTAGTTCTACTTCATATAAGCAGCTAAATATTTCATTCTCTCCCTGGCACAAGGTAGCAGAGGCAAGGGGCAGGCAAGGGCCTGCCGTGAGGGAACTGTGGGCCTCAAGCCCTTCTTTCATCCACCAGTTCCACTCTCAGGCACAGTGTCAGTTTGGCCCTTCTCCTCCCAAACTGCTAGATGTTTTAGATGCTGTCCCTATGAGTTTTTACACAAAGTCTAAGTTTTATTTAATTGTGAAATTCCAAAACTTCCATAGTACCTACAAACCAGAATTTTTACATTCTGGCCAGCAAAGTCATCCAAATCTTCTGCTGCATGGACCAGGACAAGCAAAGTGACTTCATCACCATTGCTCTCATCTCTGATATTAACCTTCCCTTCATAGGATCACCTTATGCATTTATAGCAGCACAGCACCACAGAGGACAGTGCGTGTCACAGTCATCACTGAGCCAGGACATCATGCCAATTATTCTTCCCATCTCTTTTACAAGGAACAGCTAGAAAGCAGAAGGAGTTACAATTCTCCTATCTTCACTTTCACGAAATTTTTTGTTTATTGTTGTAAGTTTAAATGTTGCCTGATTATCTGAGCTCTAGAAAACCAGAAATAGAGGGTTACATAGACATTATACAAGTAACAAACACATTAATGATTCAGACTAGGGAAAGTTGTTCAAAACTTGTCCTTTAACTGAATAAACACGTGTAGAAGGCATGCCCCTCCTGGAAAGAGTGTCTATTTCCATAGCACTGCATATCAGCTGTGTCCTGTGTGCCCCCAAATTAAAGAAATTTATCCATTGGCATATGACTAGAAATTACAAGAATAGGCCTGTGCTGCAGAAAAGAAAAGGGTTATGTAAAGAAATAGATCAGTATGACTCATCCTGAACATTGGGTTTGAAGAATGTTAATAGTACTATTGAGTATAAAGCTGGCTGTTACAGTTAAGATTGCACTTGGAATTTCCATTATAAATCCTATTTTCGAGGGTTTATAACTTGGCTGTAGTATAAATTCAATCACAGCTAAAACTCAACATACAGAGTCTCATCACCGCAAGCAAAAGGTTTTTAAGAGAAAAATCCTTCTGGTTGTTTGAGGTCAAGGGAAATAAAAAAACAGCAAAATCATTAAGGGAGAGTTGAGGCTTTTCTGCCCTCCAGTAAATTACAAATGACCTCTGTATTTAAACTCAAGATTTCATAGGTCATTAATTCAGAATGGAGAATGCTATCTCTAGGTGTATGGAAATACAATTAATTAAAAACACTTGATCTGTTACCCTGAAATATCTACTAGGAGGCACATTCAGCAACTTTTTCAAAGTTTTAGTGTAAGTTTTGACATTCAGAGTACCGAATTTCAATGCTGGCATTAACTGAAGAGCTTCCATGAATTTCTCATCCACTAATGATACCACATATCAAGCATGGAGCTGCCTTCAAGTACATTCAGCAAAGCCATCCTGTTGGCACCAGGATGGATCCCACAGAGGCAGGCAAACCATCCAGACTTCCCCAGTCTGCTCAGGTACATTCATGTGGCAAACTCTGGCTGCACCAGAAGCTTCCTGTGACCCCCAATTTTTCTTTGTAAGTTGACGTTGGGGTGTAACCCCAGCCAGGAACCAAGCCCCACACAGCAACTCACTTGCTCCACCACCAGCAGGATCAGGGAGAAGATCAGGAGAGTAAAACCAAGAAAACTCATGGGTTGAAGTAAAGACAGTTTAAGAGGTAAAGCAGATGCCGTGTATGAAAGAAAAACAAAACAAGGGATTAATTCACCATTCCCTGTGGGCAGGCAGGTGTTCAGCCATCCTCAGGAGAGCAGGGATCCATCACACAAAATGGATATCTGAGAAGATAAACACCATCAACTCCAAATGCTCTTCTCTTCCTCCTTCTTCTCCCCCAGTTTATACGCAGAGCATGATGTCAGATGCTCTGGAATGTCCCTTTGGTCAGTTGGGGTCACCTGTCTTGGCTCTGTGCCCTCCCAAAATCCCATGCACCCCCAGCCCCCTCCCCAGCACATCAGTACAAAAACTGACAATACAAAAGCAGAAAAGGCCTTGGCTCTGTGCAAACCCTGCTCAGCAATGACAAAAACATCTCTGTGTTATCAGCCCTGTGTTCAGCACAAATCCAAAACACAGCCCCACACCAGCCACTGTGAAGGAAAACTAACTCTACCCCAGCCAAAACCAGCAGGTTTGACAAGACCTGCTCAGGTGGATAAGCAGTGATTTAAACATGCTCAGTGCCTCCTAGATGTGAAACAGCAGAATACATCCCAAGGGGGTCTCTTGCTCAAGCCATCACTTACCTGGACTCTTACTCCCTTTCCCCTCCCCTCATTTCACACAGCTGTTCAATAATAAGCATTTAAGCCATTTGTTAATAGTACATTTTCAGTTCCATAAGCACACCCTTTCCCTACTTTAGTTGAGAAAAGACCACCACTTCCACCAACTTCTATAAGATACAGCTTTCAGCTAGTCTTTTCCGGAGGTCTACCCACCTAGTATGCAAGGGAAAGTGCAGGAATCCATTAAAAACCAAATATGTACCAGGTAAAGCTCAGGCCAACAGTGAGGAAAAACTGCCCAAAGGGGTGGTATTAAATCAGAGAAGTCATTTGTGCATTTTTGAAAGCAGGAACATAGGAAGTATCTGAGGCTTCAGGCATTTCTAGAGAGATGGGAGGCTTGGGAAGCACAGTGCTGGCAAGGCCAGAAGGGTGACGCTGTGCTGCAGGATGTGACACTGCGCAAGGAGGCCCAGGCCAGCTCTGGAACACGCTTCCCACCAGCTAGTGATTAGTGGGGCTCCCAAACATCTCAGCCTGCAGATGGGCTCACCACAGGCTGGTCCTGCTTGCAATGCAAAGCACTTCCATTCTGTACAAAGTATCTACTTTGGAAAGAAAAGAAAAAAGAAAAATGTTCACATCGGCATCGGGCTTGCCTTAGGTAAGCTACTTTCATTTCAGATCAAGCTGTTTAATCATTCCTTGACAGATCTTTAGTGTCAGTAGCACTGGTTTGGAGGGTTAATAGAACTTTAATGATGCGCAGTGCAACCTAATTGGAAGCTTCTAATTGAGTGTTTCTAAGCAGAAGGAATTAATTGTATCTATGAAAATTTGATAGGGCTCTTGTCAGGTGTCCATCTAGATTGAATGTATTTTCCCAAAGCTGCCAAGTTAATAAAGTTCTTAATTTCATTGAGGGAGATTCTGATTCATTAACTTTCCTCACCCACATATTTGTAGACTTGTCAAAACAATTGTGCCTGAATACCAGAACACCTCGATGCATCTCACACATAACTCCTACAAGGACCCCGATCTCAGGCCCTTGAGGCAAAATGTACAAACCTCTCTTACTGTGGCTCTGATCTTCAAATTCACAACGTGCTTTCTTCCTGTTTTTTTTCCCTTCAGGTGAAATATGCTTTGGCTAATGAGCAGTGCCTACCATTGTCCACGGGAGCCACAGGGTTCAGGTGGTGGATGCGGCTTCTTGGCCCCCTGCAAGGAAAGCCTCAGGACCTGGAATGCTTGACATTTGGTGAGCTTCATCACAACTTTGATTTTTCTCTCTGTTTGGAATACTTTCAAACCACTCAAAATATATTTTTTTTTTTTCCTTCATTAAAACAGTGTTAAGGAGTGTTTATTGGGTTCTACAACATATGACAGCATGGCAGAGGCAGTGCTTCACTTAACCTCCTATTTGGTAAGCAGTATTTCTGCCCATACATCATGAAGCAGTGCAGTAAAGCAGAAGGGTCCCATCCTGCAACATCAGAAGAGTCTATCTCAGAGAAACTTAATGATCCCTTTAAAAAACTGGTGATGAGGAAGACATATGAGGAGTAGTTTATGAGAAAATTGAGGAGTTTACTGTATTGCTGGAAATATAGTGAAGGACTGCAGTACTCTCTCCTTGCATATGAGACAATAAATACAGACAAGCAGAAAATATTTTTCCTCAGTATCTGTGCCAGTAAAAGATACTGGTTTAGGCATTTGCTGCACCCTCAAAACACAGGAGCTGGGACCTTTGCAGCTTTTCTAAAATTTAACAGTATGTCAAGGTTAACCATGCAGTGCAACACTGACTTCAGAGCAAGGCAAAGAGGAGAGGGGAAAGCCCTGCTGCCAAGGACAAGCAAGGGCTTAAGAGCAGCAGGGACCAGGTTCAAAAAATAACCCACAGACCTGATTGCATCAGTTGGACCAAATTGTGGTTTCAACATTCAAGAGACAACACTGACAGCTGCTCTGGAGCTGGGGAGGTAGAAGAGTCTCCAGGATGAATGGAGAACAGGTGAAAAAATGGTTTCAGCCCAAAATCCCAAGCACTCTGCAGTGGGAAAAATGCATGTGAAATCCAGGGTTTAGGAATACAAACCCAATATCCTGACTCTTGACCAAGGACCATCACCAGCAGCAACACTAGCACTGACAGATGGAAGAAGAAAGGAGTCAGTTTGGGCACCTACTTCTCTAGAAACACCTTCCTACAGTCAAAGGAGAGGGACGAAGGAGAGATCAGGTGTCTTTTTACTCTGAAGGAAAGTAAGAGTAATAGTAAACAGTTTATTATAAACAGAGAAGATAATTCGTGGAACAATCATGTCCCCATGTCACACAGATTCAAGTGACAGAGAGCAGAAAGACATCAGAAACAGTCAAATGGACAGAAGTGTGTTTATGGGTGTTTTGGAACAAAACTGCCTTGTTTGCTTCAAACTCAAACTGGCACAAACCCACTGCTGGGACTGGACTTCCTTCATCTTAAACTAGGAGGGGAAATCTGTCAAGCCACAAGGAGAGATGAGCACTGGGAATCTCCTGACAATTTTCCAGACTAGGAAAGGTGCAGCTCAGCAAAAAAGTAAGCTTCAAAATTAGCTCCAGCTTGGCACAGAGCCAAGAGGTACCATTGCCTGCAGTGGGTGAAGCTGGGGAGTAGCAGCCACATGGAAGAGTGATGGCCTGTGCAAGAGCTGGTGTGCAGCCTGTTGGGCCAGGGCCATCCAGAGCTGCTGAACTGGTAGACAGAAAGCAGAGAAATGTCTTTGCTCGGGTGGAGGACCACTTCTACACCAAAGCATTAAAAAGGGAGGCCTTGTATATCCTCCTCAGAACATTTGGCTTGGTACCATGTTTGATCACTGCCTTGCTGCTCCTCCTCTGGTCATGGAGCTGCTTGGAGACCAAGCAGGTTCTCAATCCTCAGTGGGGTGGAAGTGTGTCATCTTCTGAACGGAGCCACACACGTGATCCTTTTCAAATTAATTATGGTGGTAACACTCACGGAGTACAGTGCACAGTGCTAACCAACAAGAACAACAATGTCAAAATAAAAGAAAGAACAACTGAGTTCTCCACTTATTTTTTAAAGAAATCAGGAAACTGCTTCTCTTTAAACTTGAATACTTTAATTGTGCTTGATGTACTGAACAATTCTTGTAAGAATTCTTCTTTTTTAAAAACTAACCAAAGAGATGGTTTCAAAGGACTTATAAGACCCATAGTTTTAAGGGTGAATAAACAAAAATAAAAATGTTGAAACTGTTATACCTAAAACTTCATGGAAGGAAGTCAGCCATATATTTAGGTAGTTGTAAAACAAAATATATTGTAATTGTACCTTCCATGATGAATCTATCTATGAAAGAAGAGAAATGAAAAAGCATATTACACCAGAAAAAATAAAATTATTTAAATCCATGCCAGCTGCCTATTCAATGGCTGCTATAGCACATAATTTGCCACATTCTGGTGGGCTGCCCCTACCGTCCTTGCTGCCCTGCATGAATGCCTGTGCCTTAAGGATACACTGGATAAGTACCATAATACAGAAACAGGATATTTCCCCCATAATATTTAATTGCATAAGGCTATTTTAAAGAAAAACATCACTATCCTTTTTCTATCTGTGAAGCTATTCCAAACAAGGGGAAGTAACATTTAATTAAGCCTAATTCAAATCTGTTCCCTATCTCCCAGTGGGAAAGCCTTATCTACAAGGGCCCAGCTGCCAGGCTTGCTGAGAGGGGCGTACTCAGGGTGGTTCATGTCAAACAGACACTGCATTAATATATAAACCATTCATGTAGCCAAGGCAGGAACCCAAATCTTTCAAGTGAAAACACGAGTGTCACTGGCATTCACTTGTGTGCTCTCTCATCCCACAAATTTTTCATGCACAGGACAAAAATCCCTCATTGATGATGAAGATAAATAGACTGAATTTCATCAGGCAAGGATATGTTTGGCCTTGGTCCTCTGCAGAACAGAAGGAGCATCTCTCTCGTCCCACCTACGGGGTTGTAAAATAAAGTAAAAAATTGATCTCTTGTCCTTTTATTTTTGCAGTACTAGCCTTCAGGAAAAGCTATCAACTGTAAATCCAGACTGATAAATGTGCTTCCCTTAGCTCTGAGAAAAGATCTAAGCCCCAGAGAAGGCAACAATTTAAAACACATCCCCATCTGAAGGGACCTTTGTTAAGTGGCAAAGCTACTGCCTGTTCAGCGTACTGCCTCCTGCTCCTGTCCATCCATGCTTCAATCTTCCCCTGTGCCTTGCAGAGAGACAGGACTCTGACCTGAAGCTCTGGAATGAACTGCCAAGACATAGCAAGTAAAACCACAAAACACTCAAAACACAAAACAAAACACACAAAAACATCATGGCACACAAGTCCTTTTTTGGACAGTGATTCCTGCCTCAGAGATCACACCCACCACACCTCAGAGCATCATCCCCATGGGACCTGGGTGGACCAGCCCAGCACCAAGGGCCTGGGGCACAGGACACCACTCTGACCAGCCAGCCTGCAGGTCTGCAGGGCACAGCTGGGCTCTTACACTTGCCAGAGACTTCCCTGTCCTGGGTTCTCCAGCAGTGTACAAAAAGTCCTTTTCTCATCAGCTGTCTGAGAC
>VXBU01014868.1:972308-1059149 GCA_013400315.1 Bombycilla garrulus
ACACCTCTGGCAAGGCTGAAAAGCCTCCTGAACAGGGTTTGGATCATTCTGAGATGCCATAGGAACCCTCTGGGTTCCAACAACACTCTGTGATTTGTCCCCTTGGGCTTCAGCTTCTACACAGTGAGACACTGATTATTCAGTCCAGGCCTCCTCTACAAACAGATACAGCATTCCAGTCGCAATACAAGGAAGTGACATTGGAAAAAATCAAAAGAGGAAAATTTTAATAATCTCTCCTTAGTCACATGTCTTCTCAAACTCACTTCCTTCTTCATCACCTCAAGATCTTAAGCCTATTAAAGGGTGCGTGTGTAACAGAACCACAGAGCCTTACCTACTTCTCATGATAAAACTTGTCTTTTATTTTTTGTCTTTTTCCCACAATGTGTAATGCTCTCACCCCTCCTCACATGTCTAGATTAGAGTATAAGGTCTCTAGGACAGGGAATAGCTATTGTTTGTTTGTTTGCACTCTGAAGGGACTAGCACATTTTTGTTTCTTTAGAAATAAATAACAGACAATGAACTTCACCTCACATATCCTAACTTTGAGAAAATTCCAGATAAGTTTACAAAGGCATTCTACAGAATAAGCATTACAGTATCTGCATCAAAACAGTAGTGAAAGTACCAGTTTGACTAATGAATTTAAGCTGAGTTTGTGGAGGTATTCATTCAAATTTATTCATTCAATGTGTGGTAACAAATCCTTAATTATTATTGTCTGATGCTAGATTACTCTAGCATCCTCTTTCTTTCTATCCTCGGACATGGTGCAACAATCAAGCACATTAAAAACATGCCAACTGGTTATTTCTAAGGCAGTACAAAAATTGCTCTCGCTGAAAAGCTAGGTTTATACTGAAATCATGAACATTTGCATTTTTAGGAACAAAGCTTTGATCAATATTCAGTACAAAAACTGAATATATTTTGTACCTTGTGGGAATTGCTAAAGGTCCAAAGGGAAAAAGTCCAGAGCTGGTCTCCTATGGGAGCCTTGTAGATTAAAGAGAGAACTTCACTGGGCACAAAACTCATTAGACAGATTTTAAATTCATTTCACATATCATCATTCCAATATTTAAGTGTTTATTTTGGCTCTAGCTGGGACAAAATGCACTCACATTTACTATGCATCTCGCAGCTTCTTGAAGTTTATTTTGCTGTCCATCTGCTAAGGACCTCTGTCTCTGAGAGGTTCTATCATGTGTTTGTTCACCTGCCTTCAGAGGTGATCTCTGTTTTCTCTTCATCCTGCCTGATCTACTCCATTCAGCTGCAGCTGAGTGTCTACAGCTGGGCCATCTGCAGACCTCGCTCAAGAGCTGCAGATGTCCTCTAGATCTTCCTGGGATATGCTGGAATTTCCTGGCTGCATTGCCAGGAAATTCAGTGAAGAAGGACTCAAACTGGACAGTAGAATTGTCCCTGCCCTGGCACAGCAGCCTCTGTCGATCCTGTGCAAAGCTCTGCCATGGAGCAGCCCTGACTCAACCTTGTCCAAAGAGCACAATATACTTGCACAATAATATAACCCAGCACAGGAATATAACCCAGCCAAATACAAACAACATAATGGAGCTAGCTGAAAAATGCGTTTGGTACTTTATGGCATTTTTACCCATTTTATTTGTTCAGCCTGCCAGAAACTATAGGCGGCCTAAAACCATTAGAACAAAATATTCAGGACACAATGTATAAGGCAGGAGAACAAGAGCAATTTGTTCCATATCTAAACCAGGACAAATAATTCAGTGTGACATAGAGGAATAAGGAGAGACATTTATAAGCAACCTGGAGATCTCCTTTGCAAAGCTCTTTCTGCATTTATTTTGCCTGCTACCAGCATGTCACCCTTCCTGAGGAGCAGCCAAGCTTGTCTGGCCCCCTGAGTGTCATGGAGCATCAACAGAGAGCTGGGGACCATCCCCCGTTGCATTCCCTCTTCACATTCCAGGCAGTCTCCCTGCAGCACTGGAGTCACAGGGGGCATTGGAGCAGAGAGCATGGTCCCTGCAGCCACAGCAGGAATGCCTGTGGGAGGCAGGAGAAGGCTTGCCTGTATCCTCCCGTGAAGACTGAGGGATCTGATGAAGGCAATCACAGCATCACATCTGATTGCACCAAAAGCGTGGGGCAGGAGAAATTGGAGTTGAGTTTATCTTGCATCCCCTGCCCAGCACTTCAGGATAAGACCCTGAGCTTCACTTTGCTACTCTGTCTGAGCAGCACTTGTGACTTATCCAGTGGATTTGCCAACCCACAAAACACATCCCACCAGAGAGGAGAAACACAGCAGGACATGGAAAGCAGAAAGATTTGGTACAAAAACCAATTGCTCAGGGGACTAGTCTGTCACTCCTAATTTCTCAACCCCTTTAAAGTCTTGATGTGACACTGGAATGCACCCAAGGCTCCTCAGGTTACAGCTGCCTTCATCCTCTTTCATAGCATTTCAATTAAATACAGGTGTATTAAAGAAAAAGGGAGTTTGACATGGTTTTCAAAGGCCCCTAATCTCACAGGAGTTATTAAAATGGAAAGGATACTTTGAGTCATCTCTCCTTGTTTAATTGCCTAATCAGAAAGATACTTTCATTGTCTGATTTGTGCCAGCACTGAGATGGAACTTAAGATTCACATCTCATAACTCCTAATTTTATCACATTAGGGCTCAAACAAGTTACAGCAGCCCAGACCCTTTCCAAATCATAGCCCATAGGACTCCTTTATGAAGGGGGTTAAAAAAGACCTTTGATACTTTCCTAATAGATGGCCTTCATTATTTACAGATCTCAGAATGACAAAAAAGATTCACTGCAGATCTAAAGGAAGCTGACAGGCTACAGCCGAGGTGCATTAATAGATAAGGAGACATTGCAGTACAATAGACTTTAAATATTTCTGCAGCTCTACTCTTCAACATATTTTTTTAGCACATGGAGAATTTGCCGCCCTCCTCTGCTGGAATTTTGCTCATAAGGAGGGTATCTTCCGGGGCAATTCCTTTTCCCATATGCTCCAGACTTGGTCTAGTGCTGAGGTGTTTTAAAATAATTGAGAAGGGGAAAACAGGAATTTTGTGAAGATTTCTTTTCTTCTGATAGCTAACAAGGCAAGAACAAAGTGGGCCTTGCAGGACTATTTTCTATTGAAACCCAGAGTGTGTCACGTCCAGTCACAACCCACTGCTCCTTTGATATGACACAATATGCTACCCAATGGACTGAGAGTGAACACTGGACCGCAGGTCAGAGGACATTTTTCCTACTTTTTCTTTTTCCATCTCTTCTTTTTCTATTTTCCAGCAGTAAAATAAGCAAGGAAGCCACTGGCTGATTCCATGCTACCAAGAGCTGCCCATTTCTCTGGTCATTAGCTATAATTAACTGTGTAGTTACCCAGTTTGCTGTTTTGTGCTTCCTGGCAGGCTAACGTCATTTTATCTGGGGCAGAGCATGCAAAGTGGGGAATTTAACTGCAGGGCGCATTGTCAAACAATCGTCATTTCTTCCACATGCACAGTCTTTGGGATATAGTAAATCCAGTGAAATGAACAGGCAATGGGTTTTCTCTCCATGTAAACCAGAGAATAAATGTAACCACTGCCATCTCTTCTGGTGTTTATGCACCAAAATTAGAGTTGGTAACCAAAAGCTGAAGAGGGATCTTTACTTCATTAGCACCTGGAAACCTCAGCCAAAGTGTGTGTGCCTCTGAGAGAGGTCCTCACCAAACAAATAAATAAATAAACCTCAGTCTGCAAGCGTGCACAGCTTAGACAGCCTGGACAGAGAACAGAAGGTAGAATGAGACCAGAAGGGGGATGGCAAATACTCCCTATTTCATTATACCTCCATCAAACTCTCTGATTGGTCCTGTTGTATTGATTTCTTCCTCATTAAACAAGAAGGATTTAATTTTTAAAAATGTCCCTTTACCTAAGGTTCCCAAGTCCCATTTATAAAGGGATTTTTGAGATACTTGTGGCAGACAGCTCTTTGCCTGGATCACTGAGACACTTTTTGAATATTTTTACCCAGACACTTACTTAACCCAAGAGGTGCCTCCCTTTTAAGGAAGCCTTCCTCTGCTTCACCCTACCCCTGGCCCTCAGGTTTGGATCAGAGAAGACCAAGCTCAGGTGAGCAGCAGCACAAGCACCACCAGAGACATCCAGCTCAGACACTACTAACCACAGAGGAGAGCACTCAAACCCTGCCTGGGGCCACAAGGGCTCCTGGTAACTGGGGTGTGGAGGTCTGCAGCAAAACCAGAAGTGATGCTCAGACAGCTCAGGTTCTTGCTGACCTTCCCTTGGCTTACTGGTGCAGGGCTCCTCTCACCTGGGGAGAACACTTCTCAGACAATATCTCCTCTGGAATAGTCTTTGGCACTATTCTTCCTAAACACCTCATTACCCGTTTCCCCACCAGCACAGTAAAGAACTGTATCCAAGCCCCATTGCCCAATGCCCTTTTTTAGTGCAACCTGCCTATGGCCTTGCACTCCTTAAATACCCCAAAGATACCAGTGCAGAGCACCAACACAGGTCACATTTACACTTTTGCAGTCATGCTCTAAAAATTTGGACACCACTGTGTCCAAAAAGTGGGGAAAGAAACCTGTTAGGTCCTTGTGCATCAAGTCAGCTATGGGATAAAATGGTTAAGTGAACTACAGCCACCCTGTTGAGCATTTATGACAGTCAGGAGGGGTTTTACCCCTGGCAGCTCTGCTCTGAAGATGCAGAGTGGTCATTACTGTCACGGGCAGTGCAGTGGGAGCAAGGGGATAAAAGTAAAGGAGGCTGTGTTAACCTCCATTTCCCATTGCCCCCATGCCTCAGCAATCCTCAGAGATCTGCCCTGCACTGTGCTTTTCGGGAATCAAAAGAGCTATCTCGTTCTGAACCTACGTGCCACAGCTTGGTTCTTGCATACATCATGGTGTTATCTGTCTCCTTGTAAAAGGACAGAGATAACATCCTCCTCCAGCTCATCAGCACCAGTGGGTCCCCAGATAAATTAACTACAGCAGCCACTTTTGGTTTTCTCAAACAAATTAAGATTTTGTTCTTAAACTAGGAACAGGAAAAACATGTAGAACATAGGGACAGAGAGATTATGGGCTTCATTATCAGGCTGCTTATTGCTGCTCTGCTCCAATGTCATTTCAAAGGATTTTCTCTCAATTTCCAAAAACATGACAGTGATCGGAATCTCAATGTGTCCCAGTTCTCCTCCTGGAGAAGGTCAATGAGTTTCTGTCCTAACCTCTGCTACATAAGAAAGAAGATGATGCTTCACTCCTGTGATGATAAATCGCTCCTGTAGAGTCATTCAGGGTTTGATCCTTAGAGTCGGAGCTGGCATTAATTTCCTCAGATACAGAGCATGACCCTCACCCTTAGTTGTGCAAACATGAGACCTCTGTTTAGTAGAAACGATGTAGTGGTTAAATATTTGAAAATCACTTCTAAATAAGGCTGCCTAAAGCTTAAAAATTGCCATGCCTTCCTATTAGTTTAACAGCATAAGGAAATGCTCCGGGGTTAAATGGAGTGGTTTGTGTCACTAGGAAATAGATAAGCAAAATATTTATGGTTACTGTCATTCTGGAGAGCTGAGGTCACTGCCTTCTGCACTGTCCTGTTGTTGTGAGGTGCTTTTCACCTCTCTGCATATGCTTTTGCCTGCTGTCTTTCCTTGAACAGTGAGGCTGGGCAATCTCATCCTTGGAGATGTCTGAAACTCAACCGGACTGAGCAACTTAACCTAACTGGAACCACTTCAAGAAGGGGATAGGACTGGATGATCTCCAGAGGTCCCTTTTAAATTATTCTATGATTTGTCCACAAGTATGTGGAACAAGAGTTACCAGTTCTTTAATTTCTCAATACTCAGCTAACTGGTCATTTATTGACCCCAAAGTCTGGTAGATTTCTTTCCCTGACTCAATGTCACGGGTGTAAGAACAAAAAGGTAAATCAAAGAGTTTTTTCAGGGAAGACACACTGCACAGTACATGAAGCAAACAATACATATCAGTATTACTGAAATTAGAAACAATAGGCTCATAGAAGAAAGAAAATTATGGATTCCATCTGCCAAACCAAATAATTTTGTTGGGCACACTACCTGCAGCAGTAGACACTGTTCCCTTTGGGCAAAACTTCACCTGAGCCAGAACATGGGACAGCACTGGGGAAAGCACCATGGGTCAATCAGTAAAGGGCAATCTTCCTCCAGGTGAAGGCTGAGCTACCAATGATGGAATGCTACAAGTCCTGCATTATTGTTTCCACCTTTTCGGAGTTGTTCTGTGTGTCCTTGTACTCAGATTGATTCACCTCTGCTAACTTCAGGTGTCTAAATTTAGTCACCTGCTTGTCCAGGCTCTACCTGTGCCAAATAGAGAGTGAAACACTTTCAGATTGCTCCCTCAGTTTGGCCGAAGTTTCCCAGTGATGGTGCCTCCCTCTCACCCTTCACTCTCCTTATTTCTACACTGGGTACAGAAGGTGAATGCTCACCTTGCCCACTGTGTTTGCAGCTCCCCTGTACTGGTCATTTCTTGTCCAGTTTCTGTCTGGCACACAAAGGAGCATCTGTCCTTGGCTGGACAGAGCAGGCACACAGCACTGTCATGACCCTGAGCAGTGACCAGACCCACAGCACTGTCACCTCTGTCAGCCAACAACACGAACCCCCGGGAGAGGCACCAGGAGACTCAGCGTGGTGAGGAGGCACACACCCAGCATCCCACAGCTTCTGGGCCTGCACAATTATGCTGTAGGAGTGAGAGCTAGCTAAAGCTTTACAGGCAGAAGGACTGGTCTAATTCTATTTTATGTTCAATTATTTTGCTCTTAAAAAAAAAAAAAAAGAAGAAAGAAAATGCTGGAGTAGAAGACATTTTGGTGTTCAGCTTGAAATGGTGCTTTATCATAAATTCCCTGCACAGTACCAGAAATGTGTGATCTGCACTTAGAATAAATATTTAACACCTAAAATGGAGGCTCCATCTTTGATCAGGGACCACACTTGGGAATAAATTGTCATTGCTTTTAAATTGCTGCAGTTTAGCTATAGCAGGTTATATACAGCAGTTATATAAAGCTATATACAAGGAACAGTTTCTATGCCACCACGCCAGGAGCAGAGTATGAGTTATACAACACTTAAACTGAGACACTCTGTCCAAGGGAAACCATACTGCTCACTCTGGGATTTCATAGTTGACATTTATAAAAATGGATTTTCATGGAAATACATATTTATTGTTCTTATTCAAACAGAACATAAAAATATGCAAAGTGGTTTTAAATCCAAATTAGAATTGAATTGCCTTAACTGTTCTGTTTCTCTGAAAAAACCAAAACGTATCCATGATATTATGGGGTTTCAAATGTTTCAATTAACCCACTGCTTTTAATTGAGGATATGCCAAAGTAGCTGTAGTGTCTGTTATTTAAGGAGCACTGGCAACTGGTAATGAATACTGGCATCATGGTTGCCAACTCTGGGTCCTTTCATGACAACAACCCCCAAAAAAAGCTACTTTCAAACTCTCCCACACATGTGTGAAAATAACCAGTGGGAGGAAGAAAACAAAACAACTGTGATGTTGCATCCAAACCACTGTGCTCTGCATCACAAAACTCTTATATGTGTTGGCAGCTCTACCTACTAACCTGCCCCAGCACCATTCCACCCGGAAAACTTCAAGGAGAGGAAGAATTGCATTAACATACTTCCCTCTGTTTCCTAACAGAACACACGTGCTAGCTGAACGTACCATTTCAAAGGGAATAAAAATCATTCCCCACTGAACTTTGTGCCTGCAAGTGTACAAGCGCCAGACCTTTTCACCCTCCTCTGACTCCCAGCACTGCAGAGATCAAACTGGAGGAGCATGTGATTCTGTCCATCCTTCCCATGCCTTTAACCCAGCCATAACTGGAATTATCAAAGGTGATATCCCATCACTTTAATTACATACCAGGCCTTTAGCAGACAGGAGAAATGCACCCTTCCTGGCTAAGGAGGCAGGCCCAGATCCAGGAAGGTTTTTAGCTCCTACCTTTCACCAGAAGCAACAACCTGCAGGTACATGCAGGCTCCCATGGTCCAGCGAGGGTCATGTGTTTTAAGTCACCCATACCATAGCCCATTTGCCCTTAAATCACAGCCCAGGGGAGGTGGAGAGCAGCACATGGAGGCTCCACCCACGCGCACAAAAAGGCAGCTTGCATTATTACAGCTTGACCAAGCGCAGCTGCTGTCCAGCTGCTGTGTTTAACCTGCCGTGAGGTGAAGAATTTAAGTCTGGCTCTTCCCTGGGGTTTCTAGCAGCCATTTCATCTTCATGGGATCTCGTTAGCAAGTGCAAGAAGCCAGCCTGGTGAGCCCAAAGCTGCTCCCTGGCAAGCCCCCTCTGCAGGCTTTCAGGCACACCAGAAGGGAGCCTGCTCGCCTCCAGGCTCTCCTCTGGCGGAGGCTCCCTGTGAGTCCCAGCAGCCAAGGAGGATGGAGCCATTTGGGAGTGCGACTGTTAACACATTCCAGCTCAGGAACTACAAGCATAAGAGGAGCCCCAGGTCTCAGAGGACTTTGGAAAGGCACTGAGAGCTGTCACCCCCGTGCCGAGGCTGAGAAACTGAGAAGTTTTTCATCTCCAGGCTGAAAAGGAGGAAAATCCACAGGTTACTCACACCAGGAGCTTGTCAAAGCTGGATGGCTGTAAGTCTGTGCTCATGGTAACATGGGAAGCCATTGGGAAAGGAATGATAATGTCAGCTTCATGAAGATTCATCAAAAGAGAGCATTGCCAGGAAAAAACATAAATTTAGTCTCAAAAACAAATTCCTTGCCAGACAAACAGAACCAAAATCTTTTCTTAATGACTTTTTGCTGTTGAGCAGCAACAGAAAATCTTTCTGTAAATACTGAGGAGATTCTCTCTCCTCTTGCAGCTGCTCAATTGTCAGGGCGATGAGATTGTGCGTGAAAGGGGGAAGAGGTTAAGTACTAGCCGCAACTAAGGGGCAGTGTCTCAGGAGGATGCTGCAGCTACCTGCCAGAGTATGATGCCAGTGGTTGGCGATGCCCTGTGCAAGACAGTTCTGCTCTTTCAGACACCCTCTGCAACAGTAACTTCTGGAGGCACAACTGGAATTTATCAAAATCGAGAGGGCTACAGCTGAAGCATCCCTGAAATGAAGATAAGCTCAGCTCCTAGGAAGGTAACCAAGCTTGCAGGAGGCAGCGAGCACTTCCTTTGTGCCTGCTAAGCACCAGGGTGTGACCTTATCGGAGCAGTAAGAGATGCAGATCACTGGGAGCCTGGAATTACCTGCTGCAGGTAAGATGACTGGAAACTGAGACACTCACCCGGTGTCAGAGACACTTGCAGGCACTCCAGTCTGACTCCAAGTGCTGTTTGCCCACAGCACAGGAGCAAGGCACGACCATACAAGAGGGAATGAAGGAAAGGAATCAAGGCTGGTGAGGTTCACAGCACAAGTGTGTCCCCAGGAGCAGAGGAAGCACAGGCAGGGGCCAGGATGCTGCGGGCAGGCGCTGGCAGCTGGGCAGAGACAGCTGCTGCACAGGCAGAGCTCCAGCGACTGCAGACATTGACAGAGCTCTGCAGAGCACAGAGCTCGTCCAAAGGCAGGTGGAGAGAAATGAGAACAGGAATCAATTACAGAAAAACAGATAGAGCTCATACCTGCCACAAATGAAAGAAAATTGAAAAACAGTCACAGCCTTCAATAGTAATAAAAGGAAAATGACTTGGTCTCTGGATGAGAGGCTGGGAGCAGACCTTGCAGAAGCACACAAGGCTAAGGCAGGGCTGCTGGACTTGGCTCTTTGCAGGAGAACGGACATGCTGTGGGTAAAGCTCACGTGCAATTTTCAGTGCAATCCTTTAACCTTGTCATCAAGAACACCTCCCCTCTAGAGAAATAAAATAAAAGCCCCAACATAATAAACTGAAAATACAGGGAATTCTTTGCCAGAGTCATCCAAAGCACTGGAGAAAATTTGGAAAGGTAATTCTTCATACAGCAAATTGGGAGGCATATATATAAAAGATCAGACAGCACAAAATTAGTGTTTAGATCCATCTGATGGGATGCTGATGTCTACACCTGAGCTCATCTTCCTAGGTGCTCTGTGTGTTCACTGGTGAGTTTTCATGGCAACAGGTTCCTCATGTCATTTCCTCTTTCCCTCCCCTGTGAGCAGTGCAAAGCATATGCATAGAGGAGATGATGAGTTAGATGAGTTATGGGGAAAACAATAGATGTTTTATTTTACAAGGTGAGAAACATGATCTTATCAGAGAAGCTGCACCGTAAGATACCATGAATGGAAGAGTTTCGATTTCCTGATTCACTTGTGGGACTTCAGTAACCCTTTCTGCAGAGTTTCCAGGCAAGGCTGCACATGGCACATGCGCACACACGTGTCTGTGCTGGTTAGAGGGTGATGGACACTGAATAATTAAAGTGCTGCAGCCTCTCTCCAGACACTTCACTGGCTGATAGATAGACAGAGAGTGTGTGTGTATGTGACAGAGCACAAAGTGATTGCACACATCTAGGTCTTCACTCTTTCTGGTCTCGGCTTTCTTGGCAGTTTCCTCAAGTTGTCTATGTCTGTAGCCAAGTTTTAATCACTGTTAAATCACACCATATGACTTGTGCTTTGGAGCACTTTGTCAACATCAAAAATAAATATTATTCCCCCAAGGAATCCAGCTGGCCTCTAATTAGCTTTTAGAATATATGAATTAAAGTATAATGTGCTGTCCAGGGATGAAAGTCTCTGTCTCACCAGCTTCTAGAAGATCAATACAACTGTATTATATGAAATACCCACCAATTTATTTTCCTGGCAAATGAATCAATACAGCAATTTTAATGGGACCAGTCATCAAATAAATATTATCAGTCCTGAAGAAGTCCCGAAACCGAACATCAGTTGTATACATTCAAGCAATATTTTTCTTTCTGGTACTTATTGTTGAAGAAAAATTACATTTGTCTTAGCAGCAGCAAAAACGCTAATGTAGATAATCACTGTCCTGGGCTTCAGTCTGTGCAATACATGGCAAAGTGGCAAAGCTGTCTGTTTTTCTGAGAAGCTCTCTTCCAGTGCTACTTTTGTGCCAAAGAGATCTGTATGTAATAGCAGGGGGGGAAAAGGAAAATTACAAAAATTTGCATCTACCCACAATCCCTTTGCATCTGCCTCACTTCCCTACAGAAGTAACCAACATTCTGATAAGAGAGTGGCTATTAAAGTTCATTTCTTGAGAATTCCATGTATTTCATGGCCATCTGAGCAGCACCTGAAACTCCTTGAAGCCAGGTTTGCTGCATTTGCACTTCATTTTGAAGCTCACCTGGGTCTGTTCTGGATGTCTGCTCCCGTCATAGCAGGCATGAGCTCCAGCACAGAAGAGCCTTGCTCTCAGTGACACACACCATCCAGGACACACAATTAGGGATCAGCCAAGAGGTTGTTGCTCCATAAAAATATAGCACAGAAATGTTTCTACCACTAAAGGAAAATCCTGGAAAAATTTCTCATCAGCCCCAAAAATGGATCACGAGTCAGCTCAGCTAAACTGACAGAGGTACAAAACACTACAGCAGTGAGTTGGCTGTGTCAGGGCCTGTTATCACCTGCTACGAAGTACTTGTCAAACCAAAAGAAAAGCTGAGACAACAGCAGATTTCTCATATTTCTGGTAAGAACACATTTGCATTACTGCTAGCAATGAAGGATCATTAGTGTGAAGTGTTTGAATACATGCTGAGAAACAGCAGCAAGCGCACAGGCAGGGCAGAAACTTCACAGATCACAGAATCAGAGGGCTTCTGAGTGCAAATCCCAGCATCCACTAAAGGGCATCCCTCTCCCCATCTCTCTGTGCTCCCTGGTCATCTGTTCTCCTGCCAATCTGTTTTGATTTCAGTCCCTTCATCTCCTGCATGGAAGATTCCAGGTTTTTCCTCATGTTTCACATTAATATATTGAGCAGAAGAACCTATGTATGGTCTAAACTGACACAGCTCCATTTGGGGTGGTGATGGTAGACACCAGCTACACTTCCAGATGGAGAAGAAACAACACAGAAGTCTCTTGGCCCAGGCAAACAGAGTTTATTCCCTTGTCAATCGTTTCAAGTGCTCTCCTTTGCAACATATTCCTCAGAGGCTGGAAATACCCCTCTAAAGGCCATGGCCACCAGTGCCACCTGCCCTGCAACTACCTCATCTAGGTAGAGAACGAGCCCAGAAACAGCCTGACTGGATTCGTGTCTTCTGTTTGGTAGACCCTCTCTTGTGTTTAATAGATAAAAATTAAGACCAGCAGCAGAAATGGCAAGTAGGATGGCTTTTTCACACCTGACTTCAGGTTTTTTTCAAAGGCAAAATCAATCCCTTGTCTCATTCCAAGGGTTTCTGCATCCTTGTCTTGCCAGGCACCAGCTCCAAAAATAAACCTGCTCTTTGCTCCAGTAGAGAAAGAAAAATGAACTTGGAGTGAGCTCATGGTCTATGTTCAACTCTAATGTAGGCTGCTACTGCCTACAGTAGCTTCAGAGCAAGGTCCTGCTATGAATATTTTCAGGCCATGAGCTTATCTGCTTCAAAAACAAAGAAACTTGCTGTTTTCTCTCCTGAATATAAGGCACCTTTGAACAGCTTCTCATTTTTAACATTACAATGAGTTATAACCCCTCTGTGACTCAGTGTAATTACTTGTGCCGTTGAATTGCATATGTATGAAGTGTAAGTTCCTGAAAGAGTAACAAATACAGAAACTGTTCCTAAACAAAAGGTACAGGCTGGTAAACTTAACCAGTCGACTTCACAGTTGCATTTCCAAGGGTACAGTTTTGGTCAGCGTGTGCCAGAAAACCGCCAAGTACTTTGCCCTCATTTAAAGACCATTTTCCCGACAAATTCAGAAAATTACTTTGACAGGTCACCAATAAGTGATGAGAAAGGAATCAGTGGTGTCCCTACTGATTTCTAGGTTATTTTGGTCACTGGCCATATATTGCTGAATTCTTGCAAGGCGTTGAGAAACTCCAAAGCATTTCAGCACACAGTTTGACCTGAGCACACTCACCTCCTAACTCATTTTACACAGCAAATGGTTTCCTTCCCAATAGCCCTCGAACAGCCTATCACAACCTGGCTGCTGCTGCTGCTCAGATCAATATCTTAAACTGAGAAGTGTTATTCAAGCAGAATTTGGTTTACAAAATAAAATTCTTGTAGTGAAAGCTGAAATCCTGCTCCCTTCTCCATCTGGGCCTTCCCACCATTGCTGATACAACTGAACCCCTGCCAAGAAAAGAAAATCACTTCCCCAAAGCTGCCCCCTAGACAGCCTCAATGGCTGCTTTTTTCACTAAAATGTTTTGGCTAAATATAGATCCTTGAAAGCAGCTCCAACCAGTAAGTGCTGCTCCCCATGAGCACAGGTGACAGGTCACAAGCTGGGAGATAATTTCTATGGAGTCGGGGTCAAAAGTGAAGCCTTTTTTTCAGCAACATCAGCCCTGAGGCCACCTCTGCTCTTAACAAATCAGCAGGAATTCTATCACTGACCTTGAGGCACAGAAAGTACTGAACATTTCAGAGGCGACCCAGTCCCTTGCAGATGCTTGAAGCAGTGGTTTAAGCACTATTTAAACACACTGAGAGCTCCTCCTTCATCCTGCAGTTTCAAACAAGGGTAGTAGGCTGATGCCAGCACTTCTCCAGGCAACAATGTGCCCAAGAGGGAATTACCAGCAGACTCTCCCAAGGCAGCAAACCTGATGTCTTCTTTTGGAACAAAAGCCAGAGGCATCTGCAGGATGTGCACTGCACAAAACCCCGTGTTCTCTTCCCAGCTCTGCCACTACCTCAGCATTCACTTGGGGACAAGAGCCCTGCTCATACAATCCCTAAAACCCTCAGCTGAGTCTGTGCACTTTCATCAGCCACAGCTGAATCCCAGATTGGCAAACAGCAGCTGAAACACCTATTTTTAATTGAAAAAAAGTCATGATAGAGAGATTTGCATTCATGTTCATACTAAAGTTGCTCTTCATAGGGCAATCATCCATTAATCTCATCATGAGCATGGTTTTCTTAATGATGTGGCAACTCAATTAAACATATTTCAGAAAGTGAAAACTGTCTCTTTTTTCTCCAAGTGAGTTGCTGCTCATTTCCATTCTCTGTAATCTTTCTTACACTGTGCATAACATCAGCCACTTAAGAATGCAAATAATTTTCTTGAGGCTTGTCCAGGAGTCTCAGCATCCATGCAGGACTTGTCCGCATGCACCTGTTACACCAGGGATACACTGTGCAATTGCAAAATAAAACCAGGATGTTCTCTTAACAGTTCTCACAGTGGACCAGAGATCACCCAAGGACAGTGGTCCTGCTGGAGGGGACACTGCTAGGGAGCACATCTGCTCCTCTGCTCATTAGCTGCTGCTTCACTGAATCTTGCACACTTTTCAGATGAGGTATGATGGGCAGCAGTGGGAGCTGGCAGGGAAGAGGTGACATGTTTTCCACTTCAAGCACACAAGAACCATGATGAGCCTGCAAAGTTCTACGTAGTCATAAACTGAACACACAGATAACCAAAGCCACTCTCCACAGATAGCCAATTAACCCTTTGCAGGCAGACCATGAGACTGTCTGCAGACAGACCTTTGCAGACTGATCCTGTCACTGAAGCATGCAAAGACTAAGTTGGAGGAAGATTTGCCTCTGGTGAAAGGAGAATTCACGACCCTGACCTGAGAGGCAGCAACCCCACATTTCAGAAAAGGTCATCCTTGCACAGGCACACACATATACAGGAGCACTGCAGAGGTTTGCAGCATCATCCTCTGCCCTGCACAGCTCAGAGGGACCCCTCAGCCTGGCTTTGCTGGTTGCACTTGGATGGGGACACAGCAGTTGCTCAGGGAACAAATCAAGACAGCCGAGAGGAGTCAGGGCAGCGGCAAACACGCTGGGGAGGGTGGACAGAAGCCAGCAGCCCCTCACCAGGGAGGGCCATAGGGAATCTTTTGGGCTGTCACTGAGCAGATATTTCCTGTCAAATGTGCAGTAATGCTCAATAACACACGGCAGATTAGAAAATGGGGAGGTAGAGGGCTGAGGAGAGGGGAGGGGGTATTTCAGATGACTTAACATAGGGGGTCAAACAATGAGCTTTACATTTCCCTAAAAAATCCACTCAGCATGGGATTTTGTGGTGCTGCTTGTTCCTGCAGAATCTGTGGCTGCTGCAGCCACATACATTAACTGAACACAGAATGAATGCTAACATCTCTGCAGAGCTAAATAGACAAGCTCATATTTTCACTTAGTGGAGAAAAACTGCCCCTCTTAATGCTTTATGACTTGACTGACAGAAAGAAAATTTCAGTGTCTGTGCAGGCAGACAGGAATAGATGGGGAAAATGATGAATATTTACAATACAGAGGAGAGAGACTATTTAGGTGAGATATTGAATATTATCCAACAGAAATGTGAGTGGAATTGTTGTTAAATGTATAAAATCTTATATTACCACAGAGGGAGTTGTATTTTGAAAATTCAAGATAATTATGAATAGCTAATACAATGAAAGACCTTATAATAGGTAGTCTTGCAAAATGGTATAGCTGGCCAACCGCACTCATCAAAAAACCAGAGAGGATTTGATAGAATTTCAGAAAGGACTAAATGGTCCTTGGCACTGGTCACCGTGGCAGCCCTGTGGGACAATTGCACAGGCCTGTCCCCCATGGCTGCACCCACAGCTACAGCCACCCCAGAGCAGGCAATCCCTGACAGCCAGGAGAGGAATGTCCCCATGGCCAAACCTACTGAAGCCATCTCTGAGGGGCCCAGAGAGACAGCGGCCACTTCCCACCCCAACATCTCCCTGCTTCCAGCTTTGCTCTCCTTGTTGTTTCCTTGCTCTTTGTCCCACCAAGGGTCTCGCAGTACCTGAGATTTTTCTGTGCTGTTTGTCTTTGTGCAGATCCCATACTGCTGCCAACACCACTGGTTGGAGCTTGGGCATCTCCCTGGTGATGTCCCTTGGCAGAGCAATGCTACCGCAAAGGTGCCACCACAGAGGGATTGTGGCAGCTGCTCAGTCCCAGGCAGAGATCCCAGGCCAAGATCTGCACTCCTTTGCTTCCACATCAAACAGAGGACAGAAACTACAACCTCAGATGCTTGGCAGGAAAAAAAGAGAGCTGAATGCAGATTTTTACCCTCCCTTGATTCTATTTAGCAAGTTTATGGAGGAGAGCTGTTCTTTTAGCCAAGGGAATTCTGCATCACTAACAGATTGGCATCATTTATGCTGAAATTGGGTGCTGAAGAAGCAAATCAGTTTGCAAAAAAATGTATCAGCATCTATAAGAAACAACAAAAAGAATAAATGGGCTTAATTAGTCGTTAGACAAGGAACCGGATTAGTGTGTTCTTACATATATTTAAGAAATACAAGCTCTTAATCCTACCCAGTGCACTTTATTCCTTCTGCTGGATAACTCATCTTTATAAAGAGGACTCTTTGAACAGCTGCATGGGTCAAGGACCATCTCTCCCAGCAGCCACAGCCACTGAGCAGATGCTGGACACGAGTTTAGCCTGAGGGAAGGCAGCAGTGGAACCTTCCCCTGCACACCAAGTTTCCCCTGCACGCTGGTCCCTGCAATCCACTTCACTGCCTCTCTGCTCGGCCTTGCAATAGGAAAACAAATTTATAGAGTTAAGAAAAAAAGAGCTGTCAGCGAGAGGCTTGGAAAAAAAAGCTCCTGGGCCGGCCAGCCCCTGACAGCTGACATCCTCATGTCACCTCATCACTGCTTACGCTGCAGCACACAGGTTTGCCAAGGGACATGAGCCAGAGCACGGTGCTTCTGCCTGGGACTGCTTCTCCCCTGTCATGGGCGAGGAAAGGTTTTGGCAGGAGAATGCCAAAGCCAAGCCTGGTAGCTCCCTACAATGCCCTTTTGAATGTTCTTATTTTCCTGGTGGAGGGTGGAGGGATTTACATAGGAAAAGTCCAAAAATAGTCAGATACAGAGAATTGTCATTCTTTATCTCTCGGAGGACAAAAAGGGTTTGTGTGCACCACCCTGTGCATTCCAGACAGTGTTAGAGTGAAACAGCATGATTGCTGCTCACTGTAACCTCACTGCTAATTCAACATTCTGATTCTCAGCCATGTCCCAGATCTTCACCAACCAACCCCACAGATCAGGACTACAGAGGACAAGCTTAGCACTCACACAGAAATTGTGCCTTTTACCATGACCTGGGATTTGAGAGCAGGACATCTGGTTTCCCTTTGGAAACAGGGTTTATCTGCAAGCTGACCTGCCATCCTTGGAGTGTGTGACATTGAGCAGTATGACACCTAATGATTTACTTAATTCCAAGCATTTCTCTGCTTTCTCTGCACATACTAATGAGCACTTCAGTCAAACCAATCAGGTTAGGTTTGTACAGACACTCTGGGTGTTTCCTTAAAGAAAAAAAGCCTAATGTTTTGGGGAATGGGTTCCTCACATGGGGAATCACATCTCCCAACTGAATGATTACCCACTTTCTGGTGACAACAAATGCCTCCATTGCAAGGGTCCTCGTGGCAGCCTCTTCCCACTCATGAGGAGCTTTAATTGGCAAGCCAGGGCACCAGTTTGAAGCACGCTGGCAAGTTCCTGAGTGCAACTGAGAGTGTACTGGAGTAGACTCTCCTCATTGCTAGGGGAAAGGATTCCCATTAGTACCTACTTTAGGAAGGGGAAAAAGTCCTCTCAAAACCAAATTCCACAAAGGGCTGGTAGCCTCTTCAAATGGATAAGAACAGTACTCAGGGTAATGGCATAAAAAGCCTGTAACCTGCTGAAGTGTGATTTTTAAAGACATTTGTGATGACTAGCAAGCTCAAATTAGATACTAAGCCATATTCATTAACTTTCACTGAGCTCATGGGACAAAAACAAGTTGCATTTCAGTACAATCAAATGCATTTGGTGGGAAGGAGCACATGAGTATGGCTATTAACCATCCAGTCTTGAGGAACTGTTTTACTTCCTCAGAAGTGCAGCACAATGTATATATGATGGACATGCAAAAAACTGAGCTATATTCAATTTTACCTTAAGCGTGATAAACTCAAGCACATCAACACACTTAACAGCAAGTTCAATTTACAGCAAGTTCAATTTACAGCCTGTACTTATACATTGCTTATTTTGCAGAAGCTTAGGTTTAGCATCAGAGGGACAAGCTGTGCATGACAGAGAGGGCTCCTGCAGTCCCAGAGAGGCCATAGCCAGGAATAATATCTTCCACCAGGACCCCATACGTGATTAGGAGAACAATGCTCATTAATTTCCTCTTAATGCATCTGAAATCTCAGCACAGCTACTTCTCAGCTCAAAAGGATTTCAAAAACTGCTCAACAAAACTAATTTTGTTTAATTAAACTTATCTACACTTTATAGACAATGCACATCTCTGACAATGTGCAAAACTTACAGATAGCATTGACCCAAGAGATTCCACTCCTGGGTAAAGCTGCTAGCTGATAGCTCAGTGTAATTTAAGCAATCATTTTTACATGACTGAATCTGATGAATAGTTTTCTTTGTGAAAAATGGCTTCTGGCCAGACATGGACAAAAATAGGCAATGAACAAGGCATTCTTGGAACAGATCAACTTCTCTCTATTGATTTAATCATAGCAATACCTCCTAACAGACCTGAAAAGAATGTTCTTCTGCATTAGGCTTCCTAATTCCTTCATGGTTTTGACTGACTGATTTGCCTTTGAAGTTGGGGAAATATTTCATTATAAAAGTGTGCACTACTTTATTATAAAATGTCCACATGGTATCAACTAATGCCTTGATAGCAATTCTTACAACTTACAAAGATGATGGCAATGCATTTTTCTGGCATTTAGTTCCACCTTTAAAGATTAAACTTGCAGACCTTTCTGAGAATAAACTATCAATTTGGAAGGGTAAGAATAAATTCAGAGGAGCTACATACACCAGAGAAGGGAGCAATATAACTAACGAATCTAATGAAATGTGGCCCAAAAGCGAAGGTAACAGTCTTTTCTCACTAGAACTGCTTATTGCAAATTGAATGTCTCTTGGAGTTACCTTAACTGTGTTCTGGATCTTGTAGTTTGAAGCTGGGTGCAAGGTTCAGCTCCACTCTGCACAAGGTCGCTATCAAATTAACAACAGAAGTAGCTGCTGCACAAGTGTCGCTGTCCTGCAGCTGCCTGTCACCAGCCTTCTGCCCAGTTCCCAAAATGGGCAGCATAAGGAGTCATCTCTTCCAGGACAGAACCAGCCACCTCATTTTCAATCTCGGGTTATTTGCCACAGGAAGCTTACAGCTGGGGCAGTGACCTGCAGCATAAAAGCAGCAACACCCTGAGCCACAGTGTCCATTTCTGCAGCAGCTGCAGCCTACCACAGCTCAGCACCCCTGCTCCAAGGCACACTCCATCTCTCACAGGATATAAGCATCAATCAGGTCAAAGTAGAGAGCAGCACGCTAAACAAAAACACCCATTAGCAGACTTTACTAAGAGACGTTTTCTTCTTCTATTTAGTACCAGTTTAGTCATATATATCCAGGATTACAGGAAGCCACAGGGTCATTTCAGTATCTTCAGATCTTGTACTATGTTTTATAGTCTGAATTTAATGTTCTCTACCACAGTTCTCTGTTTTTTAATGTTTTGCTTCAGGCATTTCTTTATGAGTATGGCCAGACGGCAGGACACACCAATCAATGCTCCAGCTGAACTCAGTCAGTTGTAGGAGGAATTATTTTTTATTTCTATTCATATAATATTTAAGGAAAAATACCCATTTAAAATGTTTAATATTAATTTGCAATCCCTTATATTAGAGTCTAAATTTATTATACTCTTCCCACAATTTAATGTGCAGCATCAATAAGGTTTTTACAAAGTGAACACTGAACAGAAGCTTCTGTGATGCTGAGGTTAACACTACCTCTGCTGACACATTTTATGTGCCTCATGAAAATACTGCAAGCTGGGTATCTTCAGGAGCTAGCACATCTAGTACCAGTCTATTTAACTGATCTAAGAAACCCAAACTCTTCAATGCTCTCCTGACTTTTACCCCACTTCCACTTTTCATCCAAAGAGGCTTCAAAATAATCGTAATAAATTATCTGACAAACAAATGACTTTGTTATTTTGTACACATCAAAGAGAAAAATTGATTCTGAATAAAAGCAGACTAAACTATGCCATTACACAAATGCCAAATGTACATCTTAGAATTAGCAACATGTAATAGATCTTAATGCTGTATCCAGCTATAAATCAACCCACTAGAACCATTCAAGCAGCAGAAGGAAATCAACCACTATTACTACAACATACAGATGCAAACTGATCTGAAAATGCATTTAAAACAGGACTTCCTGCCAGGCAGTTTAAGAATATGTCTTGGCCAATGGCCTTGGAAAATACTCAGCACCTTACTCACTTTTCCACCCCTCCTGAAGGAGTCTCCAAAGAGGATTTTCCATAGGCTGCAACTTATAGGGGTGCAGAAGCCTGAAACCCATCCCAGCAGACAGTGCAACACCCGAAGGTTACGATTCTGCACACAAGGCAGTTCAGATGCCAAGTGGGAGGCTGCCTTTGGCAAAACACAAGTGATTCAGGAGTTGAAGATCAACTACATAAAGTTATCAAGGAAGCCTTTGGCTATGATTTCCCCACTTCCATTTCTCCTGTGTAAAGCTGGGACTATAATGCTCGTCAAGTAAAACCTTACAAAAGCTTGGGATTTATTCTGATGCTACAGTGGCATGTTGGGACCAGGAGAAAAGGAGACAGATGATGGGTGGTATGCCCAGCCCTGGACACACATTCCAGGTCTTTTGGCATCAGATTGAGAGGCCTCTGGGTGTAAGTTGAAAAAAGCTTCCCGGAAAACACCCTTCAGTCAAGTCAGTCCTGGGACTGGTACTTGTTTTGTCTACTTGTGCTTCTTTCCTTAGACCAGAAAAACACAGCTAAAAGCAGGGCTGGTGAGGAGCCCCTTAGAGCAGACCTACAGCTGACAGGAATGATAACCCAGAACCACATCTGCTTCCCAAAAATGCTGAATTTTTTGTCTTGCTATTTCTAGCATATGCAGCAGTTACCTGTCCTTACATACACTTGTGACATGGAGCATCTGCCTTAAACCTCTTCCCTCTTCTTGTTCACAAGGCTTCATTCCTTATACACCCACCATACCCTCAAGGACAGACACGTTTGAAGTAGATGGGCAAACTTCATAAGGATTCAAGAAACACTGGTTCTACATCAAACAACACAAATACTTCAGAAACTCCATTATCCAAAAATACAAAAGTAAAAGCACTTGAAAAATTATTTTTTTATGCAGACAATTAAAAAATCATCACAAAAAAAGAAGTGCATCACAATCCTTCCAACATGTATAATTTAATTTTTAGTCTTACTGTTCAGTAGATAAGAAATTTCTCTCCCACTTGAGCATATAAGTAAGAATATTCTAGTCAGAAACAGTAAGTCTTCTAGTTTTTTACTTGCTTGCCTCAACAACAGCTGTTCATGCTTCTTAGAGCAAAACTTTGATTTGAGAGACATCAGATGATATACAAGACAACTGGCCACCACCAAGTACACTATGAATCTGTGAGTATCTCTAAGAAGTACACACCACTGTATGGATTGTCATCCATATCCAAATCATCTTTGAGCAGCTTTCTGCTGGTGGAGCTCTCTGCACTGCAGTTTTCTGCCTTCCTCCACAGCTACAGGAGCAGGAGCTCTGCTATCCCAGCACAGACAGGTATTTGCTGACGCTGCTCATTACATTCACTGCAGCCATTCACACCACGACACGTGGGACACGTGCACCAGTCACAGCAGCACCACAGCAGATCCTTCTTCATCAACAGATTCATCAGTGATGCTGGTCCCAGATCACAACATTTTCCAGGCCCACTGTGGCACTGTAGACTAAACAAACACTGTGCATCAGCTGCCAAGCAGGTCCCATCTTTCATGTTTAGCTGTTTGTAAAACTCAGTCATTTCTTCTCATTCCACACTGTCAGTAAGGAGCAGATGGCAGATGTGCTCTGCCTATAATATTGCTTTTATGATACCCTGCCTGCTGGCAGAACAGTGGAAGAAACATTTGGAGGCAAGAATTTGCAGTATATTTTCAGTCTTGGGTAACTGAGTTAAAAGACAGCATAGAGTACAGGGAGAGGAGGGAAGGGCTGTACTGAATAGGCAAGGATAGATTCCTGTGACAAAGAAAAAAAAACGTGATACTGACAAAAAAGGAGTGTTTAATATGTTCACATGGAAAGACCAGACACATACAACTATGAAACAAAGTGTTCTCATTCATATGGGATTCAAATACAAGACTCAGTTTTAGTTTCTAAAAATTGTTTTCTGAATTGCCTAACACCAGTGACAGAACCATAAGAGAAATGACACGTGAAGGCTAAATATATGCTTTCATAACAAAGCTGAGACACCATTATGTTTACATCAAGGCTCTATAAATTTTTATTAAAATATTCTTAGAAGATGTGCCTTATACACAGAAGAAAGTACATACTTTATTTTTAAGTAATATGATCTGAGCTGCCAACAGGATTTCTTCCTTAAAAATTTTAGTACACATGTATTTTCCAAATTAACAAACCTGGCATAGTCAAGAAAGTAACAGCCTGTTTTCACTTAAAGCAAGATGAAAATAAAAGAAAATAATTGTTTCAAAACTTGGAGATTTTAAATTATGAACATGCTACTGCAAAATGACGCCTGGGGATTTAGGTCAAAAAGTTCATTTAGAAAGCCTTATAAATCAAACTAAATATTGTCTATAAGCTATAAGCCAATCTAAGGCAATCCCATTGCATGTGGAACTCATTTATCTACATTCACTGGTACCCAGCTGCCCAGATGCCAAATTCATTTTGTGTAAACTACTGACAAAATTGTGGAAATGTCCCAGAGAAGAAAACCTGCAGAAAAATAATTAGTTGTGACTGTTGAGCAGACGCAGCACAAGCTCTTCATCCTCGGCCAGAGAAAGCCCAGTATCTAATGGCAAATAGGGGTCCTCCTCTTGGCTGAATTGCATCTTCTTTCTTTTCAGTGGCATTTCCTCTGCTGTGGCACTGTTGCTATAGCTTCTCTTCTTTCTTCCAGCCTTCTCCTCAAGTTCACTGCAGAAAAAAAATCAATTAGTCTTTTTAACAACTGTGGTAATCAATATCATCATGTAATCTAACAATTCCTTTTATACAAGGCAAATTTGTGTCAAGATAAGAGCAAACAAAATTACAATTCAGAAGAGTGAAGCAATGAAAGCTGATGAACTCTCAATGTCTAAATTAGAGCTGCTCTCAGACCGAGGTGGTGGTGGGATATTCTGTCTTAATTGATTACAGTGTATCAGGATATTGCTATAAGTCCTACCTAATATTTGCTGCCTAATACAGCAACAGACAACTTGACAAAACTGATTTAGCAATGTGTCAGTGGACCTTGACATGCGTTTAAAATCTTGCCCACAAAAAATATGCAGCAAAAATTAAAATATAAGAGCTGTCATTTCATTGGCAAATCCTACACTTAGTACAGTTTTGATCAGGGACTATTTCATTTGATCACTCTTTCCCCTTCTTTCAGACATTTCCCTTGGAGCTACTAAACACCTCTTTGACATGAGAGGAAGAGGAAAAGCCCAAACCCAGTAATTTTTCCTGGTGAATTCCTATTTCTTCAGCAGTTTTTCTTAAGACTTCAATGAACTGCTTTTTGCAGCCTTCAATTTGGATGAAACAGCTGCCAATCTGTTTTATCACCCTGGCTTCTACCACATGGCCACACGACAACAATGGAAGGAAAGACAGAGCTTCCATCTATCTTCATGTGGTGTTTGGCCAAAACATGGAGAAAATGCTATAAATCTTCTCATCTAAGTTTAAAATAATCTAATAAAACCTGTTCTAAAATATATCTGTGAACCAGATTACGGAGAGCTGGTTGTTGTATGCTGTAGAGTAGAAGTCATACCCCAAAACCAGTAAAGTGCAAACCCCCATGCCCCAAACCATTCCAGTTCCCCAGACTTGTTTCCCAAACAAGCTAACTGGAACAAAACAGTATTCTCAGCTTTTCAGGTCTGTATTTTTTAAAATATAACTAAAATAGAAATGGAACTTCAAAAATGGAGTTAAGGCTTTTCTAAAAAAGTTTGTTAAATTCAGATTTTCCATTAAAATGAGTCAAGTTTGTACTGAGAAAATTCAGTTTACTTAGAAAAAAAGTTTCAACAAGAATTTTTTCATGTCCGTAGTTCTTACAGTTGCTTAAGTGTAAATACAATGCTTGTTAAATGCTCCATTCAGAAATACTGTTTAGACACTTAACAATTAGAAACAGCAGTCACAATAAATAGCTCTAATTGGGGAATACTGTCCTTAGAATTAACACAGCAAAGGAACCCAGTGCCCAACTCAGCCCACCTTCAGCTGCCCACCTTATTTTTTTCCATTAATAGGACTAATTAACAGTCTGTGAAACGCTGGTTTCACCACTCACTGGAAACCAGCCTAATTCAAACATTAATCCCAAACGTGGCAGCTTTCAGCAAGTTCCCAAATGCTCTCTGAGAGGGATCAGCAGCACAATGCAGCTTGTGCACTGTGCTTTCTGGCTGCCCCTCCACAGAGATGAAGGAATTGTTACAGGAGATCTGACGGCCTTGTGTGATGGGCTGCACAAGTAGGACCTGCCTCCCTCTCTCAGCATCCCACCTTTCACAAAAGAATGGTGCCACCTCCTACCTACTCATTACAGCCCAGAGGAAGGAGGGAAATCCCATAAGAAACACCCTTCATATCCAGAATTAAGGTAAGTGAAAATATCCTATTTTTTTACTATTCTTCCCTCCCTACCCAAGAGAAACAGCGTAAAGAAGCACAGTCTAGTGAAAGGTGCCCGTGGCAGGAACTGTTGGACCTAGATGACCCAGAAGGTCCCTTCCAACTGAAAATATTCAGTGGTTCCATGAATAGATGATGACTGCTCCAAATACTCACTCTTCCTATAATTCACAGGAAATAGCAACTTTGCTGGCTTTGAGCTGTCATTTGCAAGGGGGTGGCTTTTCAGGGCTCGCTACCAACATTTTATTCCTTTTCTGGGGAAAGGACACTCATATTTCTCTCTGCAGTGCTTAAGAAATCCCATGAATGCTGAAGCTATACTGACAGTACATAAAAATAAACTGAAGCATGAAAAACTCTCACTTTTCCAAGTGGACAGTGTGGGTCTGAGCTGGAGTTTCATGGTGTTCACTTTGATCAGGACAGACTGTAGGGGTTCACTTTGAAAGCGCAAGAAAGGCCTCATTAAGTAAAAGCATTTTAGCTTGCTTGCAAAAGAGCCAATTATTTCCAGCCTTTGAACGGACTCTGAAGCCCAGTTTGCATTCATAACTGACTAATGCTTCATCTAGGACATTAGTTAAAAACATCTTAGCAATTAAAACACAGCAGAAACCTCACAAGCTACGCATTTGTACCTACAAGCTATAAAACAGCAGACTTTAAACACCAAAAATTATAATGACTTCTGGAGTTTCAGAGGCCCATAGGCCTAGATATCAATAAGGTAAAACATTTAAATATAAAACACATTCAGAAGGAACTGAACTGTGAGATTCCTCAATTTTTGCCACAAACAAAAGCACATAAACACAATTATGATTAATTTTCATCCTAAGTTTTGTGGGATGATTCTATTGAGTCAAGCTGCTTCTTACTATTACTGAGGGATTGTGCAGCTTGATTAGCAGTGTAAACAGAAGATGCATCTACACATAAGCAAGTGTATTTTCACACTAATTTGACCTCAGGGTCAGTTCTCCAGGGCTGTGAACTGGAGAGGTGAATAAAGAGGAATGTATAACACAGGAAGAAGCAGCAGCAAAACCAAGCAATGAAGCGAGCTAAAAATCTGTGTTTTCATGATGCACAAAAAGTAGATGCAAAACAGTATTTGGTAATGACAGCTTCGGAAAGTAAATCCGAATCACAGAGGACCATGTGAAACGTGCAAATAAGACGCTCCTAATTTTGAGATGCAGAAGACAGACTGACTGTCCACAGAATGATTTGGGTTGAAAGGGACCTTTGAAGAACAGCAAGTCCAACCCCTATCCCTGTTCCTCCAGGATGGATTTTTACCAGCGCTGGTTTGGGTGGCATGGAAAGGGGCTGTACTACTCTGAAGGAGCAGTCAGAGGTGTAGCTTTTACAAAAGGTGAGAGTGGTTATTTTAGAAGAGAGGTGAAAAATGTGTGGCATCATGATGCTCAGAGATATCCTGTGCTCATTCAGGGTGCTTTTCCTTGGCTGTGTGGACAGAGAGATCTTTGGAGGAGTTCTAACAGGCGTAACACTCTGAGGACTGAGTATGCAAAAGCAGCCATATGGGAATAACTTCTGCACTTACTGTCAAATGAATTCCTCCTCGGTCTCCATTAACTGAAGGCCTGTCACCCTGCAGAGCCAGTCTTTTTATCGTTTCCCATGGACATAATGGCCCTCATTCCTCACAAACATACAAACTGATGCACTACCAGCTAGAGTTCACAAACTGCCAAAACAAAGTAATGCTAAGGTAAATTATTTTCTAACAGAACAACTCAGTTAGAAAGCAACCCCGTATTCAGATCCAAACAAAGGCCAGAGCATCTTTTTGTCTTCTATTAATAACATTTCAACTGTGGCATGCACATTTGATTTACAATTCCTTCCTTCTACTATCTGGTGAAATTCAGCTTTTCAGCAGCCTGGACATTCCATGCAGTCTGAGGCTGCCTGATGAAAGGATTTACTCTGTGTTTACACAGGTGAGGAGCTACCAACAGCCAACTTATCAACAGGCACAGTGATTTCTGTGGCCATCATTTGTACAGCTGTAACATCTAAGTAAGATGCTGTCATTTGGTAAAAAATATTTATTATTCAAACATTAAAGTACAGTTTATGAATCCTGTCCCTAGAACAAACACCAGGATATCTGACTGGCATCTGGGACCAAGGATCTAACTATGACCCTGATAGTTATGCACCAAGAAATTCTAATTTTAAACTACTACAAAATAAACTCACAAATATGCTTTCAGGTAATACCAGGGAAAAAAAGAAAGCTTTAATTGTTAGTATTTAACTTGCTTCTGGGCTTGAAGCATTGTTTTAACAAGCTGTAAGGTTTAGATTTTAAATGCTTGAGAATCAGCTATTTGAAATGTGCAGTCACACAGCCAAGTAGCTGTTGTTTAAACAACGTGGTCCTGGCAAGATCTCTAGACAGGCTCTGCTTCACTTAACATTTATCAGAGAATGCTTTGGAGCATAGGTTTACCAGCAATCCTCTGGAAACAAACCACCCTTGCCACTGAACTACAGGCCATGAGTCAAGTTTCCAAGCTGTGATAAAGCACACAAGCTCTTTTCCAAAGAAATGTACAGGAATAATGAATGAATCTGCTAGTGAAATACAGTTCAGAAAAGTTAGGAATAATTTATCCCATAAATATTGGCATTTTGCTAATCAAACATGCTGTGCCCAAAACTTTTTTCCATGTAATAAATTTTAATTCACAAGGCCATGGCAGCAGTCCTAATGAAGATTAATTACTGCAGTCCCTTCCATAAAGCCCAGTGCAGCTTCTTCCTTATTTGCTGTCAGAACGCTACAGCATATAAAAATGGTAATTATTGTGCTGTGTTATTCTCTAGATGTGGACAGGCTGGATCAATGGGCCAAGGCCACCTCCAGGAGGTTCAACAAGGCCAAGTGCGGGGTCCTGCACTGGGGTCACAACAACCCCAGACAGCGCCACAGGCTGGGGACAGTGGCTGGGAAGCTGCCCAGTGGAAAAGGGCCTGGGGGTTCTGGACAACAGTGGCTATGCATGATCCTGGGTGTGCCCAAGAAGGCTGATGGCATCCTGGTCTGGATCAGCAATGGTGAGGCCAGCAGGAGCAGGGCAGTGATTGAGTGATTGTCCCCCTGTACTGGGCACTGGTGAGGCCACTCCTCCAATGCTGTGTTCAGTTCTGGGCCCTCACTGCAAGAAAGACCCTGAGGGGCTGGAGCGTGTCCAGAGAAGGGCAGCAGAGCTGGGGAAGGGTCTGGAGCACAAGTGCTGTGAGGAGCAGCTGAGGGAGCTGGGGGTGTTCAGCCTGGAGAAAAGGAGGCTCAGGGGGAACCTCATCACTCTCTACAACTGCCTGAAAGGAGGGGGCAGCCAGGTGAGGGCCGGCCTCTTCTGCCAGGTAACAAGTGACAGAACAAGAAGAAACAGCCTCAAGTTGCACCTGTAGAGGTTTAGACTGGGTAACAGAAAATATTTCTTCACCAAAAGGCTTGCTGTCAAGTCTTGGAACAGGCTGCTCAGAGAGGTGGTGAAGTCACCATTCCTGGAGATATTTAAAAGACTTGTAGATGGGGCACTCAAGGACATGGTTTAGTGGGACTTTGCAGTGCTGGGTTAATGGTTTGATTTTAAAGGTCCTTTCCACCCTAGATGATTCCATCATTCCCTTACTGACCATTCCACTGATATAAATCAAAACACCTCTAAAATGGAGTATATAAGCCTCTATCAAGAGCAATTCAATACCTCAATGTCCAATTTTGCAGCTAATCAGAATGACCAAGGCTTTTAAACTGAGACCTTTTATAATGTCTGTCCTATGGTGCTTTTCCGGCCATCACAAAGTCATAGATATGACCTGAATAATCCATTTTAGAAGGAGCACCATGATTTGCTGATAAATCATCTCAAAAGACAATATAATGTCAACCTCATCAAGAATGACCTAAAACCTAGCAGGTCAACATCAGCATCCTGCTGTAAGAAGTTGCAAGAAATTGCAATTCGCCTATAATTTTCATAAATAAAGGAAGGCAGACAACAAAGTAGCACTGACAACTAACTTGCACACTTGTCACCTGGTGACTGTCCAAAAAGTCACAAACAAAACAGTACCAGAACTAAGACATTTCCCCTCATGTCCAAGGTCTTCTCCATGCTGAATGAGGAGTGATCAGTCGCACCCATTAAAGATTTAAAGAAGATAATGACGAGGTCAATCGGAACTTTGTTCTTCTTCAACATTTTTATTTAAAGAGATTGAGGAATTAGAAATACCAAAAACTCAATCTGACTGCAAAATGAATATTTAAGAAACCCAGCTGCTTTTCTTTTGCCCTGTTCTATATTCTTAGATTTTTCACCTCATTAACAATTTACATTTGATAGCCTTAAACCAAATATGATGAATGTTGCTAGATATACAAAAATTAATCTCATATTACATGCTTGAAGTCATTAATTACTCTGCTTGTAGAAGTATGGCTGGAAGGGAATTTTTATGCAAAGGCAAATTTAACTCATGATTTGTACAGCTCCCCCATTAAAAAAAAATTCTGTGGGAGGACAGAGAGAAGATTAACAATGGTTTTGACTTGTGAAACCTTGGACAGATGATCTATTTTTAGAGAATCTTTAAGGAAGACACCCTAGGTCTCATACTTACTATGAATTATCCCTTTTGGAAGCATTTTTTCCCCATTAAAGCAAGGAGCAGCTAGTAACCCAACATATTTCTATTTTAATCCAACTCTTGGAGCAAAATCTCTCGATTTTGGAAATATAAAGCAGAATAAAGTTGTGCTTTCTAATCTCAAAGCCCAATTTTACTGTCTGCTACTCTCAGCTGATTTGTTTTTGTAAAAGTCATTAAGTTGATATTTCCCAGCCCCAAAAGCAACTCATCATAGAATTCAATAGCAATTCTAAGAGAGCTGCATGAGGCATGAGTGCTGATTTAACAGCCTCAAATTAATTTCCTTCACTGTATCTTGGTCTTTCTCAAAAGCCTTCTACAGGGTGCTCAGAGCACCTCACCAGAAATTTATATTTCTAAGGCTGCCTGAGTGGGGCTGTGTTGGAAGGCAGCACCACTGATGGCTCTGGTGACAGTGCAGCATGTGATGGATAATCTGTGCTGGCCATGGCCAGCCAGGGAACATCAGTCATGTTGTTACAGGCTAAATGGATTTGGCCACGGTGCAGGCACAAGGATTGGCGTGTGATTGTCCACAACTGCTGCGACTTCGGGTGGTGCCAACTAAAGCTCTTCTGGGCAATGTCTCAGTATTTTGGTGCAGTAGGACAGGCCAAGGACTGTTTCCAGTAAGTGTTGATGAAACCACAGTTCTTCAGCACGTGTACTGGTCTGTTCTCCAGCTCCAAAGGCAGCTTTGATGCTCAGTGTAGGTATGTCTAGAGATACACTAAAGAAAACCTCCCTGGTTTCCTTCGGTGTCTGTTCTTTCTTTCCTAATCTACTCCACAGGAAGAGAAAATTACCAAGGACCTCGACTTTCTTTGAGTCCTTGCTCTCCTTAAGAGCATATAACCTGACTCTAGGGGGGCCAGATCAACCACTGATCCAACAAAAGTCTGCACTTACTACCATTGCCAAAAATCCGTCCATCTCTGTCAACTTTTATTCTTAAAGTGCAGCTAATCTTGAGCCCAGCTGACATTCTGAGGAAAGGATCAATACAAAATGTGATGTATGAATACATACTCCCCCTTGCACAAAGAAGGAGTGATTTACTGCTGCTCAGAAAAAGCAATGCTTTTCCCCATCCTTGTCAGTTCTACTGACATTCACTGGTGAATAGGCTCCAGGGGACATGGCCACCAGCCTGTTAACTTAGGGCTATCTAGTCCTTAAATCCATGTCCCACACCCTGAATACTAACCCCACAACACACAGGGACACATGGGTAAGGACAACCTAGCCCCTAGGATTCACCCGATTCAGATGTGAAAAGCAAGAGCTTCATGAACTTAGACATCTATGCTCCCATTTAAGTGTCAAGATCATCCTTCTCCATCTGTTACATGATACATTGTTTGTCAGAAACACACAAGAGGCCGCCTTCTTGCAGTGAACCACACAGGACTTCATCCCTTTGTCTTCCCACAATATGTTGGCATCTAATGAGGATCCTCATTCCCACCCTGTGCTTTCCTATCAAACTACATGAATCAAACTCTTCCAGCTTATACAATTATAAACACTGTTCTGAATTAATTTTATTTTATATATAATTATATATTATATATTTACTTCTACTCAGAGTCCACTTCACTTGAGCCTTGAAGAGTCTGAACAACACTGAAGCATAAAACTTATCCAAGTTTTACCATGCATAGATTTATTTAATACAGAACAGTGCAAAGGGATCATGAAATCCTTAAATTACTTCAACGATTTTTCTTCCACACTGCAAGAACCTGCAATGTGACAGAAGAGAAATGCACTTCTGAAGCAGGACAGACCCAGCACTGGCCAAGGCTGAGCTCATCAGTGATAGTGGGAGTGTCTTTGGGACAGCATAGTTAAGAAGGGCAGAAAAAAGCAGTGCAAAAGCAGCCAGGGAGAGCAGTGAGAAGAGAAACAGCCCTGCAGATGCCGAAGGAGGGGCTGGAGGTGCTCCAGGTGCCAGAGCAGAGATTCCCCCACAGTCCATGCTGCAGCCCACGGTGAGGCAGCTGTGCCCCTGCAGCACATGGAGCCCCAGAAGGCTGTGATCCCTCGGGAAGCCTGTGCTGGAGCAGGCTCCTGGCAGGACCTGTGACCCCATGGAGAGAGAAGGCCATGCTGGAGCATGTTCACATTTGCTGGCAGGACTCGAGTCCACACCAGAGGAATCTGATCCTGAAGGACTGTATGCAATGGAAGGGACCCACACTGCAACAGCTCATGAAGAACTGCAGCCCTGTGGGTGAGACTACAGATGAGAGCAGGAAAAGGATCCTCCCCTGAGGAGAAAGGAGTGGCAGAAACAACACATGATGAACTGACTGCAACCTCCATTCCCCATCCTTCTGTGCTGCTGAGGATGAGGATGTAGAAAAAATTCTAAGTTAATCCTGGGAAGAAGAGAGATGTGAGGAGAAGGTGTTTTAAGATTTGTGTTTATTTCTCATTACCCTACTGTCATGTGATTGGTACCAAATAAATTCACTTTTTCACAAGTCAAGTCTGCTTCACCCATGACAGTAGCTGGTGAGGAATTTCACCTGGTGTTATCTCAACCCCTGAGCTGTTCACTACATTTTCTCTCCCCTGCCCAGCTGAGGATGTCAGTGACCAAGTGCCTTTGGTGGGCACTGGGCATCCAGAGAGGGTAAACCCACCACAGAAACACATGAAACCCCCAGGATCTCAGTCAAAATTTTTGCACATGAAACAGTCTCACCAAGATACCTTCAATACTGGTTCAAAAATCATTCTTACACAACTTCACAAAAGAAAATAATAGCTTTTAGGTCAGATTTCTGTTCAGCACCTAACACACAATGTTTTAAAAGTCAAATACTAAGTCCCCGAAAAAGAGGAGGACTGTAAGATGCATTCCTAAGATGTAAACAAAACAGTTTATAAAAACCATCATTTTTAAATGAACATGGAAGATGGTGCATACCTAGAGCTGTCTTCACTTTCTGAATCCTCCTCTGCATCAGAGTCTTTGTATTTATCAGGATCTGGGAGAGTGCTTGGATCAAACTCATCTTCACTTCCACTGTGACCAAGAAAAGCCACTGTTTCCTCTTCAGCCTGTGAGGTTACAAAGAGAGAGTTACAAGACAAGCAAACAAGTCCATGTTACTTGTCACGACCCCATTAATAGGGAGGCTGTAACAAAAATCACTACCCCCAAATAGAGTCAAACACCACCAGTATTATAGCCAGGAAAAGAGAATAATTTCTGTCATCATCAGTACTCTTCTCCAAGGCTGTTTGTTAAAGGTTGAAGAAAAACCTTTAAAAAACTAAAAAAGGAAGCACAAGGATTTATGTTCAAATTCTACTTTCCAATATTGTAATCTTAAATCTACAGAATCTAGGAGAGATCTGGGCAGCAACTAATCAACAGCCATCTGAGAGCAAGTGTCTAAGTAATATGCAGCTTTACTGTCCCTCAGAAACACACTGGCAAAGAGATACTCACATGTGGACACATAAATCACTGCTGTTAGGTGAATTTAATGAAATAGTCTGATTTAAAACTCATCTGGGTGTCCTTGCAGTAAAAAACCAAAAAGCTGCTTAAGCTGAATTAACTGCTCTGAGGGAGTTTCAACCATCCTCTGCAAGAGATACATGTTCTTCAGGCATCTTCCCAGACCCCCTCATCCATCCTCTCTGGGACTCAGCTTCCCTCTGTCCCACAGCACATCCCAGGATGCGCTGATGGCATTGGCACGTTTCCCCAGGGTGTGACAGTGCCTCACTAATTCCTTAACAAAGAGAGAACTGAAAATGCTGCTCCATAAAAGTACTGGATAATATAAAAAAAGCTGGCTAATTTTGCAGATACAGGTTCTGCTCCACTTAACCCTGAACTGATGGCATCACTTTTGCAAATTTTTGCTAGGAGGCACAAAGAAACCAGATAGACTGGAGGGCACATGCAGTTGTATATGCACACAGAAATGCAGACAGAAAGCTTACAGGCATTTCTAAGCAATGTGAGCCCTGAATCCATGCAAATTTATGCTGGAAAGCAAAAACAAATTCCAAGAAATTATAATTAAAGACATTGCTACCTTTTGTTTATACATCTAATCAACATGCACACAGCTGAGTTTCTAAAACAGTACTCATTTAAATGATCTTTCCTTCTATGAATAACTTCACATCATTATATATTTAAAGTTAATTTTTGTTTTGATTTTTCACCATTTCTATCACCAAGTTTTTCAAGAACGGTCTTTATGTGCACATACCTTCTTGCAATAAAATAAATTAAAAAGAAAAACCCAAACAGAAACCATACCAATGGTCCCTTTTATATCTGCATATAGAGTGAGTGAAAGGCAATGAGCTGGTGAAGGGTAAGATTAGTCACCACTGCAAGAGTCCATTCTCGCTTGACCAATGACACTTCTGCAGTGTACTGAAAGCAAGTAGAAGAAAGGAACAAAAGCCAGATTTGCAATCGGAAGGCAGAGGAAAAACATACTGAACACACATTTTGCTCTTTACTACTTTAAATACCAGTAAAAGTAATTATATAGCGGGGTGTATAAAACGACAAAAAAGCATTGTCAGACTCTTCAGCACTGTAAGCTTCCTAAGGTAACAATGACCAACAGAAAAGCGTGTTGATTCTCAGGAACTTCAGGTACCACTCCACAAGAAAGCTGGTTTTGGTTTTGCAGGGTTTTTGCTTACAAAAAAAGAATTTTCAAGTTCATCTCTTAGTACAATATTAGAGCATTACTAACTCCACAGAAAACTATTTTGAAGATCACCTTTTTGCTAATGAATTTTCTTATTTGAAAATCATTCTGCATTAAATTATAGCTTGTTTTAATTTCTTACAACATTAAATATTTGCTCTTTACTTGTCCTTCCAACTGCACCTATTCTTTCGATACAGCTGGCACATACCAATCTTATATTGAAAAATAAAATAAGAAGAGAAGTAGCATTCAAAGCTGTTGTATGGAACAATGTAGTTTTTTAATATGTGTGTGTAACACTATGCAACACTAAGTTCTGTAATACTAACGTTTATTGGCAGTCATCTTTTAAAACTTCAGCTCTTCATTCATATTCCCCATTATGACACACAGACCAAACCCTCGCTTTAATTACACATTAATATTAATTTTGTCCAGCAGAAAATATGCAGAGAAGTGTTAAACATAATGCTTGCTATAGCAAAAGAAATAATTGACAAAGTTGACTCTTTCACTCATCAGGAATCATGAGGTTGTATCTCTTATAAGTATCACTGCTTACATATTCATTAAAATATTTCTGAGCCCCTGAAAATGTTAAGAACCTGAGCAGGAACATTTATCATCCACAGCTGAACAACAGAAACTCATTATTCTTCCTCGCTCACTTCAAATTTACATCAGCCAGTCAGGAAGAAGAAATCTTATGACTTCACGTTACTCACCACAAGAGCTGGAGAAAAGAAGTAAAATCATAGTTCAAAATGACACGTGTAAAAGTTCTTCAGACACAGCTTCAGGACTGGACTTGTCTTAAGGCAATTGCCGTCAAAAGAGAAGAAGAGATTTTGATGACCCATACTTTATATCTCTGGCTGGCTACAATGTAACACGCACTTTGTAGTGTGTATTTCTCCTGAAGCTCAACTCTGGAAGGAAACCTGCCATGCTTGATTTCAGTGACATCAAATCAGGCTTGCCAGGAGAGCCATCTTTTCACTCTGCCCAGGGATGACAAGCTCTCTCTTTGTACCACACCAGCCCATGTAGTTTGTAATTCTAGTTCCACAGAAAAAGCCTGCATAAAGACTTGCAATTTGAACTGCAAGTTCACTGAGATGCAAACATTTTTGCATTCACACAGTCTCCCTCTGAAGAATAGATTCTTCTTATGCAAAGTCAACATTTTAGAAAAATTCAGCAAAATTTCTCTGCTGGAAATTTCGGAAACCTTGTTGCCTTCAACATCCCACATTGTACCAAGTCAACAGTCACATGTGACCTTACTGTAGTCATTTTGAAACATACACCCGCTGACAGAGGCAGGACAGGTTCCTCTAGAGCTTTTGCCGTGTTTATCAACAGAATACCTCCAATTCAATTTCTGTCTTTGCTACAAGGCATAATGACAACTTCCTCTCCTCCTAAAGAGGCCTGAATGGCTGACAGAGCTCAGGTAAATAAGTTAAGCAGGCTAAGATAAACTTAAAATGAAGCAACTGATGTACCTCAGACACCCAAGGGACTCAAATGTTCAACAAAAACCACAATCATGTCTCATTTCTACCAGGCAATAGGCACTCAGGTGGCAATTATCTGACTATCATCGGAAGGAAAAAAAAAAGAACTGGAAAAAAACACCATGAAAACCTGCCCATAGAAAAATATTGTATTTACCAAGATTTCATTTATAAAATACATATTTATTATGGTATTTAATTTATATCTAATTTAATAAATTTTTTCTCTCCAAATAAATTATCTAGAGTTGCACTTTTGATGTTCAACCCTTTAAGCAATTTATCAGTTTCTAGCAACCATGCTGAGAGGGGGAAAATAATTGCTTAGCCACTATCAGTTCTGTCCATAGTACTTTACAAAGCACAGTGGGAGAATATTTCCAATTAGCTGGAAACAAAACTCTTAAGGTTAGTTCAGAACTTGATCGCACTTAATTTGAGTCTATCACACTTTCACAATACTCAGTCCTTTTCCAGCTCAGCCACCCTTTAGTTTTACTACTACGGCCTCTCCCAATAAGTGGTGCCTGTGACTGTAATGCCAAGAAAAGGAAGTTCTAAATACCACTCAGGTTACCCAAGACAGGTACACAATTTTTAAAAGTTTAGCATATTATGGCTCATGTAAGAGGATATTTAAAAATAAAATATCTTGTATGGTCTGACAGTATTCCAAATTTTCTTACTTTTTTTCTTTTTGACAATTATTTTCTAGATGAAAACAGAAGTTGCTTTTGCATTATGTTTATGATGGAAGCCATTTATATATACAGAGAGGTTTTACAGCACTTCCTTTAAAATGTCTTACTCTGGATTCACCTGATCACCTCACAGGCTTGGTTTTTTCACAGTCTGTACCCCAGCCCAACACACTGTCCCCCAGCTGATGAATGATTGCTCTGATATTTCATCGTCTACGTTGCCCCAGAGGAATACAGCTATTCAGGCAGTTCAAAAATGAAATACAGCCTTTGATGTTGCTAGGGTGTTTGATCCAACAGTTGCTTTGAAGATCAAGACAGAAGCCTTAGCCTACACTAAAAACTGGGATCCAGTAGGGCAAACTACACGTGGTCTGACACACACACAGAGCTATCCAAGCCGTGCCAAAACTCACAGCTCCCCTCTATACCACCTAAGGTGCATCAGTGTTCCATGGCCAGAAAGGCCAGTAGCCAAAACCTGGGGAAACAGAGATTCCAGCCAGACACAATCCTTGCACTAAGATGATCCCACTGATTTTTGGGCTCTGGAAGGAGTGGGTCACAGTTCATGTTTTTTACACCACCTCAGAGAATTTAATTCTTGGTTTTCACTAAAAGGACAGATAACTCTTAGCTTCATCTTTAATCATTCACTATTCCTAATCACTAGCAGTCACATCAAGGCCAAATTTCATGCAGTCATTTTTTATTTCTTTTAAGCCATCCAAGATCTCAAACAACACAGTATGCCTCATTTAGCCAGCAGAACCTTACTTTTACCAGCACTCTCACATAATGCACATAAGAACACTTAATTTTCTTTCTTAGCTTTCCTAAATGCACCACCTTTTATGGTCAGTGAATGGGTAAGCCTGTGTGCCAAAGTAGCAGACATTGATGCATATACTGTGACATTCAAATTTCTGTGTAACTATAGCAAAGCACTTTGTGCTGGAAATGGCTCCTACCACAAGCACAGTTCAGAAGCACCGAAAGCACAAAACTCAGAAATTGGTGAGAAGTTCTAAATCTACTCTGAGACCTTTTGTTCTAATGTATTTGGACTTCAATTACAATGGATATGTCTCAGAACTAGACCTTACACTTCTCCTTTTCTAATCTGTTTTTCTATGACCCATGTAGAATAATTATTGTAAAGACAAGTTTCTTCAAGTTGTTACTAGCTACAGTCATCAACATGATTTTAGCAATAGGGAAGACTAGTATCACGATAAAAGAACCATACTGTTACCTTAAATGTAGCTGATCTGACAGACATGAAAACACAAGAGAAAAAAAATTAAGTAATAGGTAGGTAGCACTAGAAGCAAAATACATACTGAAATACACTATATTCTGGAAAGTAGCAGGGTAAAAAGAAAGTCTGAGAGAAGTAAATATGGCAGCATACTTGTCCAAAAGTCTATGGCCCTGTAAAAAAAAAAAAACAAAAAACAAAAAACACCCAAAAAGACCCAGCAAAACCCCCAACTAGAAAACTACAGTGCTGAACAATGTTTTTGAACTTATATTCTCAACACATAACCCTTGGACTGTCTTTACACTTCCCCTTTCTCTCCACTTTCAGATTCACAGCAGTCATGGCTGTCAGCTCAAATAAAGAAAGTAATTCTCCAAAGCAGCGTCTGTGTTCAAACATTTCAACACATCCGTCCTCTCCAGGGAACCTTGGCATATGTCCACAGAGATGGTACCTACATGAAAGGATCTTCTCTGTATCACTTTCCAGCACTTTTGCACAAGCCTGAGGGAGCTGCCTCCCCGCCGTGACACAGCAGTGTCCCACCACCACCACTGCTCACAGCAGAGATGGCACGCAGAGACCACTCTTCGCTTAGAGACAGGTGGGTTTCAAAAAGGAACACATCAACAGCAGCACTGACAGGAAATAATCAGAAGCAAAGCCTTTTAAGTCACGTAATTCTGTAAACTGGTTAGTTCTGCTCTTTTCTTGGAACGACTGATTTGTATTCAGCACACAACGAAGAGTTACTCTGGCATTAAGTGCTTGTCCAACGTTATGATTTTTATGTTTTCACTGTACTGCTTAAGTCACGCACTCTAAATGCTTGTACAAAATACGCATATAAAAGAGCACATTTACAGGCAGAAAAATATGAATCAAATTAATTCCAGGCAGTGAAAGTTATTTTAACTCCTTCTGGTGGTTTGACATGAAGTGAGGAAAAGAAACACAGAAGAGCCATTGCTGCTCATGACACTGACTCAATTGCTTGCTGTGAGAACAAGACCTTGTGAGCCTTTGTTCCAGACCCAGGTAGCAACTGCAACAGTTTCATATTGGTTCCAATTTCAAAACAAATAACCAGTAAATCAGAAAGCATTGGCTAATGCTGCAGAATCACAGCGTCATTTATTATTAATTGTTTTTATTGTTGTGGAATTCACCTTCTTAAGGCATCAATCTTTTCTACAAATTCTTGCAAAATAAAACTGCTGGCACAAAAAAAAAATGTAAGAGCTAAGTAGAAGCCACAAGAGAACAGATGGATCCAGACTGATGAATGACAAGGAAGCACAAGCTGCCTGGGGAAGATTTGAGCAATGGGCATGACACAGCAGAGAGACCTGCCCTCTGGTATTTCCACAAGCATTGCTGCAAAGGGGAACCTGAATAGGGAAACTGAAAAGGATTCTGAGGTAAACTGGCAGCCATCCACCAGCAGACAGAAAATTATAATATCCCCTGATAACAATTTTATCTACATGAAAAAATATGACAGGCATGTCTTCGAATGACAAGTATGAAGAACATGAAAGTTTTATGTGAGGCAAGATCTTTTAGGCCAACTAATTGAAAGAAAAATATTTTCCGGTCTAAAATAATGTAAAGCAACGTCAAAGCAAAAAATCCAACCCAAATTAAAAATAATTGCTGAGTGTTACTTGAGGAATTGAGTAAAACGTAGTAACATATGTGCAGCAGGCTTGAGGAATGGTAGTACAGGGTGAACCTACGGGAGAACCCTCAGGAAGGAGAGAGAACATTTGTCATCTGCAGTAAATGAAAGGACAAATGGACAACTAGGAAGGATTTAGATAAGCACCAGAAAGTGACCATGGCAATGCTAGTAGGCTGAAGTGAGAGAAAGTGGTGATACACAGTGACTGTGAAAGGAGATAGCAAAGAAGCTCTTGAGTATTGCCTAATCCATGAAATCCATCAGCTAAGATTTTAATTTAGGCAGAAAGGCACAGCTGGAGTAGAGAGACTGAAATAAGACTCCTCAGTACAGACATGAATTTGTATTTTCTCCATGAGTAAGAGAAGGGAAAAAAAGGCAAAAGGCTGTGCAAAACATCATCACAGAAGGAGACTGAAGATTGTAAGATTCCAGAAATTACACAGGAGGATCTAGTAGAGAAGAGAGACACCAGAACAGAGTGTGGTCACATTTGCAAACCCCCTAAAACTGGAGTGGATATGGAAAGGCCAAATGACTGACCAAAAAGTGAGAAGAAAGCTGATGAATGTTTATTGAGTAGAACTGAAATACGTCTACCATGCGCAAGAAGAAACGCGGCAGCTCAAAAAGTACAAAAGACCAGTGTGGAAGTGGGAATCAATTGTAAGGCCAAAGTGAGAGGGCCTAAGAGAGGAAGACTACCAAGAGAAAATCTGATGGAGATGACAGTGATGACAAATGGAGCCAAGGGAGAGAGAAGAGCTGTCTAAACCTGTTTTAAAAATGGAAGAGAGTAGGAAATGGGGAGGGTAAGAAGGCATGAGAATGGCACAAGAGCTGACTGCAGAGGATTTAGCGAAACAGCCAAGAACAGTCCAAGATATAGAAGAATGAAATCAACAGCAAGAGAACTAGAGAATGCACAGTGGAATACACAAAGGCACCTCTTCTCTGTGCCACAGCCATGAATGTTCTGCCAAAGTACAGAAGTTTACATAGGCTCAAAAAGTACGTGGGAAACAGTAACAAAATCTATCAAGGCATGGTAAATAACAGCAGTGCTGTGCCAATAACCATGGGAAGTGTCTCAGCTTCAGAACTCTTCAGCCACAGAGGGGTAATGATCACAATTTGAAAACCACTCTACAGGTATGACTGCAAATTTCCCTCCAAACAAAGCAAAAGATCTGACAAGGAGAAGGGAAGTAGGTCACCCTCATTTCATGGAACCCATTATTTTTTTCCACTGCAGTTCTGTTTTCTATCAGTCTTTTAGGGCTTCTCATACAAATACAAATCTTATTAAACAAATCTGGTGAAGATGTCTATCTCATTCTCAGCAAAACCGAAATGTTTGGAACAATGTGGTGAGGAGAAAATTGAAAGCTGAGACAATTTTCCATCAAAAGCCTGTGCCTAATTATATCCTATGCAATGGCTCGCTGAAGAACCTAAACTGTGCTATATCAAACAGTCTTTGGGCTTTGTACTGCTGCCAAAAAGTTTTACCCTAGTTCCAGTGAATGAGTAACAACCCTTGGATTCAGTAAGAAATACATGTGGTGTACAAATACTCATCTGTAGATGTAATTCACATACTACAGACTTCTAACAGAATTCTTGCTGCTCCCCAAAAGTCCACACTTGCAGCAAATCTGTTTCTAAATTGTTCCAAGCATTGAAGGCACCTATACAAATTTTAAGTAGGAAATTGCAATTTTCAGCTCATGTAGTTTATTCCAACCTAGAGTTATCATGTGCTTGCCTGTCCATTTCAACAACATCCAAAGAAATCTTTATACTGCATAAATAATGTATTATATCCATAACAACAGGATGCACTGTGCTGTATGATTGATTACCTTGGCATTTAGCTCCTGGGGGGACAGCTTTTGTGAAACATGGCTCTATCTAACTCCCTGAAAATTACATTTTGGTAAAACTGTCTGAATGATCAAACACAGGTATGGTTAGACATAATGGCATTAACACTGCACAGACAGGTACAAGCTTTCACTCTTCATATGTACTAAAGCAATGCTATTCTACATCCGTTTCTCATGGAATCAGGGCAACATTGGGGGGGATCAATTTAAATCAGTGATTGGAATCACTAATTATAAACCCCATTAAAATCAGGAAACTTTAAATTTCCACAGTATGTTACACATGCAATCACTGCTATTTATTTCCTTTTTAATGCCATTATTCTGGGGCACAGTTGTTTTACACTGGACTTAACACAAAATGTATACACACTATTTTATGCTAATTATTTAAAGTCCTAGTTTTCCCTTTTACATCAGCAAGTGATAAAAGAGCCATCACTTTTTTGCCAAGTGATTATTACTCATTTTTTAATCAGGGTTAGTGTCAAGCCGACTCCTGTTCCATCTAAAATTGAAACTGATTCCAACCAGAATTTTAATTTTCTAAAATATGCATATTATATGCATATTATTTAAAAGTTACTAATTTTTTAAATAGGACTATTTTAAAGGCAGCAGATACATGTAGGCAAAATTAAGTTGATCCAAGCAGATGCTGTATTGTAAGTTTAACATTTATGTATACATTCTCTGCTGCTAGCAAAATTTACTACTTCTAAGCATCGTATCTTATGAGATTTAGGTATGAATAAAAGACTCAAACCTAATTTACATTCACCAGCTGAAAGAGCATGGTTAGAATAAACAAAGATAACCAGTTCCTCAAATCCGAATTGTTTTCCTGCTTTTAATGGCACCGTTAATTTAACTTTAAAAAAGTATTTCAGAACCAGGAAAGGATACGAGTTGTTATGAAAAAGCAGTTAATTTTCCCTGTTATTGACTGTTCTCTAAGCCACATCTCTCTCTGAAATTTAATCAGGAACTTTATTTCTTGAATAATTTTTTTAGATTTTTCTAGTAAATGTTTTCATTTTGTCATTCCTTAATGCCTTCATTTCAGCCACCATTTTTAAGTTCTCAAAAATAAAAGAATGTACCCAACAAATTAAAATATTCATTTTAGTAACTTTTTTTGTAATTGTTATTGAGTTGATGATTTTTATCTATCATGTCACAAATAAATATAAGATGGTTTTCCCCCAAATATTTGCAACATATATAAAATATGTGAAGGAAAGTGAATCAGGATGGATAAGTATTAATATCTCTGATTTGAAAATAGATCATGACACATTTAGAAGCTGTCAGGAGAAGTAATTTTAGCCTAACTTTGGCGCTCGTTCTGAACTCCAGTGCGAACAGCTCAACTCCTCTACCGACTTTCTGGTGTTACACAATCTGCTGGCGATTACCATGTGCCATCCATCAGTAAGCACTGGGACAGGAACAGCAAACTGAAACAGCAGCCACTGGCTTGAGTGTAGACACACTGCCAAAAATTGTCCTGCTGGGGTGCTTCACCTCTGGCAGAAACAAAGGCTTAAACTTATCATGGTTAGTATTTCCTAAACTGCTGAGGAGTCAGACAGGGTTTCCTGTGGCCACATTAACTCTTCCTTGAGACCCATCCTCAATCCATGACTGGTCACTGATCCTTAGTACTCCAGTCTTGATAAAAATCTGAAGGGAGTAACCATAACACACCCTCAAATATAGAAATTGTATTCAAATACTACTTTCTCCACTATTTAGATTTGCATAATTCTTCAATTCTTGACCTATTATGAAAACCAACATTTTTTTTCTTAGAAAACTTTTGCATCTGTTATGTTAAATAAAGACAGTCAAACCAAAGAACTGTGACTTTTAAACTGATTTCAGAGACATTGCAGTGTTCCTCCACTGAGAAATGGTGGGCCCTAAGTGCCTGGTTCTCTTTACACAGTCACACATCTTTACAAGGAGAACATTTTATTTTTAAAGTAGGATTTTTGCCTTCTTCAAGACTACAGGTCTTTGCCACACACAAGTGTAGGAATTCAGCATTATGGAGTCTCTAAAATTATTTCTGCCTCAGAAGAGCAATCCGATTACAAAATCCAATTATGATTTGATTGCATCCAGAAACCTATCTCCTCACGCATCTTAAACGGTTTATGCCTCCTTTTTAAGTTCTTGCAAATTTACAAAATTTTGAGGATAAAGTTTAATGATGTATTGAAAATAAATAAATAATTTGTTATATCACATTGTACTTGGCATACAACATTAGCACAGAGAACATTTGCTAGAGGTACTGTTAACTGAATATCCTCGTTACATTATGCATGACTTCCCAAAGCACTGAGTACATAATATCCATCATGAAATTCAGAATATATAACTAAATTTAGAAAGAAGTACATTTAGACCTATGATCAGCATTCTGACATCTCCAGTTATGAGTTTTAATTAAACTTGCTTTTGTATTAAGTCTATTTTTATTAAATAAGTACAGAATCCTGCTTTATACATTATGAATAAGTTAAAAAAATTAAAAAGCAATTTGTAGATGCCTTTTCTTAAAGGCATAATTCAAGTCACGGTTCCCTAACTTCTCTTCACATTTGTGATGAAGAGGCACCACTGCTAAGGTGATCAGTTTCTTTGAGAGCTCCAGCACCTTGCTGGCAATTCATTTTAGAATCCCAAATACTACTTCCAGTGACAACAAGCTGATAAATGAGATCAATGGGTAACACGGGGCACAGATTATTTGTTTTTTTTTTTCTTCAGGAAATAAATTATCAAAAAATAAACCCAAAAACATTCTTGGACATCTTTGATACACCAGACTAACCACTCATCCAACAAAAAAAAAAACCACTGGGTTTTGCAGCAAATTTATCCAGTATTGCCCCTCTAAATATTCTGCTCATAAAATGAACTGCTTCAAAATAGTCTCAAGCAAGAAATAAAATTAGAATTAACTCAGATGACGACACATTACCAAAACCAAATACTTCTCTAACAAGGGAAGCACAGCTTAAAGGATTTGGTATTTTGTGTTTCAGGAAACCTATGAGAATGATGTACTGACACTGTGACACTGAAGAGGAGTGGGGTTGTGGTTGGTTTGTTCTGGGTTTTTTTTACCATTGTAAAACATTTCTTCAAAGGTTCCTTCTACTTTTCCAGGAAATAGTTCTTATTAATAGAGCCTTGTACTATAGCAGTCACATTTTGACCTGAATAAATACCATTTCAGAAAAGTCCAAACTAAAATTCCTTGGAATCAGCACATTAGTATATACAAATTCTACAATACTCCTTTGATTTCAATCAAATGCACAAGCATGGATTTACTGGCTAACATATTAAGTAGAAGCTGAAAGTAACTGTCTTTTGAAAAAACAGCTTTATCACAAGAGCAGAAAGCTATTTTCCTGCTGGAGAGAAACCTAGTTATCCAAGAAAAGAAACTAAGAACTTCAGGATTATCTGAGCAATTTCACTGCATTTCCTGAAATTCAGACAAGTAGAATGCAACACCAGTTAAAGTTTTGGTTCTAATTCTGCACAAATGGTGCTTTAAACTGCCTCTTTTTAATATCTCTGAAGCAATCTGTACTAGAAGAAAATTCCGATTTTGCATGTGCTTTTCAACACACGTAAACACTTCTTGCTTTTCAGACCAGTTTGCTGGGCATAGTCATGGATTGGTAGAAAGAAATTCCAAAACATTCTGTGTGTTTCAAGTTGGGTAAACAAACAGCTTGAACAGATGACAGTCACGGACAAACAAATGTACAGTACTTATTAAAAGTTTTCAAGAAGCCAAGATTTTGTGCAGAAAATAATCTGAAGGATGAGTCAAACTTTTTATAGTATTTTTTCATTATGTATTTCCTATAACAAACAGACTGTGAGCACATACTGACAAAATGCTGGATATACATAAACAGCACAAAGCAAGTGAAATGCTTTAAAAATGTGTTCTCTTAAACTGAGAATTACCACAAAATAATTAACATACGATTAAATGCAAATTTTGGAAAGCTATTTTAGTTCTAGCTTTGCTGTTTGTATTTCATTGCTAAAATGTTAAATCCATTTTATCACAGACATGGGATGCACAGTATTTTAAAGACCAATTAATTTGATTTTGCAAATGTGAAATACTTAGAATTTCAATATAGAATTTTCCTGGAAAGAGTTTTGGACAAGCAGTTTGTCAAATTTGCTCTAATTTTCCTATTCCCCCTCATCTTTTCCATCTATTCAATGCTTTTGATATGGACTGCAGAATGCACGGCTGCAGACACTTACCCTGTGTTAAAGAACACTTATTTGAAAATGAAGATGCACCAAATTATCTACCACAGCTTTTGGAAAGAATGAGGAGTGAAAAACAATAAACTTCCTGCATGCTAAATACAGTCAGTGATTACACAATGCACAAGAACTGCTGCACCAAAACGTTTTTGCTGCTGCTCCACTGACACCTCTGAATTTGAACAGATGTGGCTCATTAAGATGAGGCAGAATAAAGACAAACCTGAAATGGAAGTTTCCCAAAGTGTTTCACTTGCAAGATACCTTATTTATGACTCTTATTTTCTTTCCAAAATAGTCAGAATGGCAAGAATCAGTGTACTGCATATGTTGTAATAAGTCTGAAGAGGTTTCAGTCTGAAAGCCCTGCTTTCTCCAAAAGGTGTAGAAGAGTTAAATGAATAGCCTAAAGAGAATAATTACACAGATGGGTGATATTGCCATTTTAGAGGAAAAAATAAGAGTCATCATGGCACATTTGTACAAAATGTAGTTGACAGCAGTCAACTCTGGAACCTTTCCAACACTGAGAGGATGCTGACATTTTTTCCCCCTGAATGGTGATTTGAGCACAGGAATAGTGTTGTCCAGTGTGTATGTTCCACTCCCTGTACCCTATTCATATTGTGAGTCATATACATACATATGTGTGTGTACATATATATATATTTTGGAGAAGAATATTATACAGGCATCTGCATTCCTTCACAATGTGCTCTCACAGCCCAGAGAGCCAAACGTGTCCTGGGCTGCATCCAGAGCAGCGCGGTCAGCAGGGCCAGGGAGGGGATTCTGCCCCTCTGCTCTGCTCTGTGAGACCCCACCTGCAGTGCTGCATCAGCTCTGGGGTCCCAGCACAGGGAGGACATGGACCTGTGGGAGTGAGTCCAGAGGAGGGACACCAGGATGATCAGAGGGATGGAGAGCCTGTCCTGTGAAGAAAGGCTGAGAGAACTGGGATTGTTCAGCCTGAAAAGAGAAGGCTTTGGGAAACCCTTGCAGCCTTTCAATGTCTGAATGGGGCCTACAGGAGCTGAAGAGGAACTAGTGACAAGAACATGCAGGACAAGGGAGAATGCCTTCAAACTGAAAGAGGGCAGATTTAGATTACATATTAGGAAAAAATTCCTTACTGTGAGGGTGGTGATGCACTGGAACAGATTTCCCAGAGAAGCTGTGGATGCCTCATCCTGGAAATGTTCAAGACCAGGTTGGATGGGGCTCTGAGCAACCTGATGCAGTGAAAGGCATCCTGCCCATGGCTGGGGGGGAGTTGGAATTGGATGATCTTGAAGGGCTCATCCAAATGAAGCCATTCTATAATATGCTTTTTCAGCAGGTCATATATGTTTGTGAAAGAGACTTAAAGCTCATTGTTTTTCTCATTTTCAAAAACAGAGAATTAAATGGAATGCTCAATGCAGGTATGTATCTACAAGCCGGGATTGCTAGAATTTTATCAGGCATTAGAGAGCGGGCCAAGAGAGGTTCACATTATTCCCAAAATGATAGCCTATGAACAGCAGACTAGTTCCTCACAGATGCCATACAGAAGCCTGACCTTCCCTCTGCACACTGACCTGAAGAATTTTTCTGATGTCAAAGAAAAATAACTGGCTAAGAAACAGTGACCTGCATACAAACTGCTTTTGTAGCTTTAACAGAAATTTCACTATCCTCTACAAAGTTATCATTACTAATTTGCATGCTCACTCAACAGTAATAAAGTTGGCATCTGACATTTTCAAGATTTCTTTACTGCTTTTAATTATCTGGTCTATCATTGTTTTAAACTTAACTACTTTCTGTCTAATCTATTAATAAGAGCAGTGATTTACTACATCATATTTGAGGTATTTAGAAAACATCTGCGTAGCTACACCAATTAGATGTTTTCCTAGAGCCAGGTAGCTGTGTTTAATGAAGGTATACAAAAGAAAATCCAGTACGCTACACTGGCTAGGTCAATGAACTCACGTGTAAGAAACAAAACTAGGTTTATTATCCATTCCAATTTGAATCAGCATGCCTACTTGTCCAAGAGTACTTCCAACCAGAATAAGCATAATTTTCAACAAACAAAATATCTTTTCATATGAAGTTTTACCTTCTCTGAAGCCGCCCAGAAGCACAGTAGAAAGGGATCCGCTACGGACCAATGCAGAAGAATATGCAACCACTTAAGTCACCTTCAGGAATAGGTGAGCTTTTTTGACACTACTGCATGGCCTAGCACTCCTATGGAGATGGTCTGCAGCAATCTAAAGTCATAAGATCAGCTCAATATCTACCAACTCATTCTTAATTATGTGAATTGACATCTCTCCATCAGTAATCAACATTCACAATGTAAGTTATGAGCAGAAAGCAGCCAATTTTCAGTTAGGATTGGTTCAGGTGAAACAGGCATATTTGCTTTAATCTGCTGGTTTTAGTGCTAAAATGAGCATATCACCTCTCAGATATTACACACAGCTGATCAAATTTTCAATCAAAACAACTTCTAAAATCAAGTTAAGACAAAGTACTCATATTTGTGGATAACTGACCAGGTTATTGGCCACAGAGAAGCCTAGAATGTACTTCTTTTTGCTCCATGATTGTTCATGGGTAGTGTTGTTTTGTGTGTAAAATTCAATAAAATTGTTGTCTATACTGACCTACCTTAATCCTTGCTTGGATGATGAACAAAAGAAGACTAGGCTCAATAGTTCCTAGCTATTTACCTGAATAATTATTGGCTTTTACGATAAATCCTAATTATGAATGTTAATTCATAGAGTGTGCACTCATTCACTTAAATACTTGTAGGCATCTTCCAGATCAAACAAATTTCTCATGGCATTCTCACAAGCTAAGTTTAGCAGACTTTTTTCTAAACAGATAGGCCAGTTCCATAAAATAAAGGTGCCACTTTAATGGAAACAATATTTACACTGACTTGTTGAAAGAAAACAATGAGCTATAGTCCTAGAAATCAATGTGCAATTTGACAAATATGCCGGCCTACTACAAATGCGCTGGATTAAAAAAAACCCAAACAAACACAAGGCTGCTTTTTTTCATTTAGTCTGCTTGCTGAGAGATGGGAAGAACCCTATAAATTCAAATTACAAAACCCATCTGAAATATCTGAGACAGGCTGTGCTTCCAACCATTCTTTCTTTGAAAGCACCTTGGACAAAGGAGACCTGTCCTCTTTCGTAGTATAAATGTTTCTGGCTGCACACTAATTAAAATTAAATTTAATCATCCCTATTAAATGGCTGGTGATTTAAGACTCAAAAAATGTATTTAAAATACAAGAATATTTTACTTTATCTTAAGAAATCTTAATCCTTAGTCAGCCACCATGTGACCTAGTCACAGGTGTCAGGTTCGAGCTTCTCTGCTAGGAAGTCCACTGTGTCTCAATGAAGAGGTAGCTACAAGAATCAGTTGAAGTATTATTTAATTTATAATGCTGCAGCACTCCAAGAAATATACTACACAGAAGGTTTTTTATGAACACCTCATATAAGAAAAATAAATTCAAAACTGTTCCCAGCATACAACTATTTTAGTGCAGTTATAATTAATGGAGCTGCCATGAGGGCATATACAAAAAAAAAAAAAGTCTAATTTGTTAAAAATTTTTTCAGGACAACATTTGGATGACTGGAAACCTTCAACTACATGCATTTGTATCAAGCCACTTGCTTGGCAACTATGTTTTCTCTTTATTTTTAGGAAGTGCTACCCTGTTGACTGATGGTTGTACATTCTTTTCAACTGGAGCTGAATTTAAATAGGCACGGTCACAACCATAAAAGAAATCAACCATTTCAAAGTGCTAGGGCTTTTAATACCAACAAGAAATCATCTACAGTACACAAAAATAACGTCAAGATTAACCATTTCAGCTTTTTTCTTGTCTGATTATATGTAATGGGAAAAGTGAGAAATTAGAACACGTACTCCAAGCATGATTTTAGATAATTGAGATTAAAGTACAGAACATCTGATGTAACTGTCTGTAATTTTTAGTTAAACTCTGATACCACTCTGGATGTCATACTCACTGAAATGTGAGTATGAACATCCAGAGCAAGATTTATAAGCAGTACAATGTCAGATGTGCCCCTACATCAACAACAACTTAATCTTTTACTATGTAAAAACAATTCCATTGCTTGAAACAAAATCTAGATAGCATCAAAATTCAACTAACGCAGGAATGGATGGCACTCTGTAACAACCTTGCTGCCACATGCTAAAACAGGTGGCAAAACTTTACACGGGAAACCTGATATCCTGCACAAGTACCAAAACCCACAACTGTGAAAGGCCTCAGAAAGGCCTTTTTTAGTTCTCATAAAAGCTAGAAATTTGTAGAGGGACATTTTCAGAGGGTGCTGTTCCTCTAATTACAGAGTAAACCAAAAAGAAACTCTCAATCCTCATGATTCAGAAGGTAAGAAATAGATACATAAAATATCTGGTGACAGGTTGAATCCTGAACCCAAGAGCAAAATGTACTCCTGAGGTATGTCTAAAAGACTTTAAGTTCTCCTCAGCAATATATTCCAGCTTCAGTTCCCAGAGGAAGCAGAAAGTCACAAGCAAAATTTAACACTGGAATGTATCACTGTTATATTAGTGTGAAAGATAAAAAAATAACTTGCTTTTAACTTTAGCCCTAACGTAATGACCTGATCATGGAAGTCAAACCAACACATCTCATCCTGATTCTTTTAAATGCAGTTTACTGATACAGTTTTTGATAGCCTCTCTAAGCACTTCACCATGGAAACACATGCCATTGGTATGAATAACTTAAATTACTTTTTAAGACCATTTTCAGCAAATAAAACAGTATTTTTGTTCAGAGACAGCTGTATTAATACTATTAAGCTACTTTAATTTTTTTTTTTTTGGTACAAGAACATATAACACAAGAAGGTCTTGATTTGGAAAAAACCCAGCCCGCTATCATCCAAATTAATGCTTTCCACTTCTTTCTGTAAAATTAAAGTTTATTATTAGGTATTAAAAAATGTGAAACTATATTCAAGCTCTCCTTTCAAAAACACATTTTAAAAGAGCTTCCAACAAGTCAATGCCTTACCTCCAATAGTGCATTAGGACAGAATTTTTCATTTTAAATAGCTTTCAAAGCTACATGGCAGGATAGATTAATAAACTTATAAAATAGATACGCAATGGTCAAAAATTAAAAAAAAATTTCCAGCTGTTCCACAAACTACTAGATCTTGCATGAGAGTATTCTATGTAATCTATCCCACTGCCTTTTTAAAACCATTTGCAGAAAAGATGACTCATGAGGATGCTTCACAAACAACAAGAAAACCTCAACATTTCCAGTGGTCTGACTTCCCTGAAGAGTTTCAAAGAACTCTCTTCCAAAGGAAGAGTTCAGAACATTTCAGGCAAAACAGTAAAATGTAAGTTACAGTCTCTATCCTCTCCTTCATACGTACTATAGAAGGCACCCCTCTGTATCCAGAGCCTTGAGATTTTTTCAAGCATTGCAGCAGCATTTTCTATATCTTTGCAATTTCATTCTCCAAAAAAGAGTATAATCTATTACTGAACTTGAGTACCATGTTTTTTTCTATTTTGATGGACTGACACTATGATGAGCAAACTTTATTGCCATAATTCAGGGATAATGCCACAAAAGAATTGGCAGTCAATTATTAAAAAGCTAGGAAGGTTATACAGTATTCTAACTGCAAAGCTCTAACACATTTACAAAAACACTTCTTTACAAGAAGCCACCATAATCCATATTGACATTTTGAATTGTAATCTGCATACATCTGACAGTTTGTATTGTTTGTTGCCAAATAATTGACAAAGCTGATGAAATTCTGATGCCCTCTGTGTAACAGCACGGCCTGGAAAACACCTTTGGAAATACCTCTCAACAGGAAGATGTTACAAGCAAGAGATACAGAGAGCAGTGGAAACCTGGCCAGGACTGGACATTACTGGAAGAAAAGCCTGTACCATCATCACATCATGCATACACGGCAATTCCTTTTGAACTCCACCTTTACCTTGTTTCTCTTTCTGAAAGCCCTTCAGATGAGATAAACGAAGGAGTGTCAAGCAAGCAAGCAACTAGCATGACAAGTGGGAAAACGTGCTCAAATCTCTGCCCTGAGTCAGAAAAAAAGTCTAAAGACTCAATATGTGCCACTGCTCTTGCCTGCAGATGTGAACAGAAGAAAATCCTGATTACAGACTGCTGTGAGGAAAAACACGCTGAGAGATCGTGAGGCACTTAGTACTAGTCACAAGGTCAGCAAAATTCAGACAGTTTAACATACTGGATAACAATTTATTAACCTGTCAAGGTAGCATGCAAGGCAATTTAAAAATTCAGTCTGTGAAGACTTAAATAACACTATTTTAAATAACACTTGCATTCACCAGCAATGAGTGTTCTAGAAATACCTTCAGTTAGACTTATGAAAGACCCATTTGGTTTAGAATCTCCCTACAATAAGAAAGCTGTTCTAAGGCCAGCTTGGAAAATATGAATATAATTACAGAGGATATTTCCTGCTCCTTCACTAAGTCAGATGGTCATTGGTATTGCAATACAGAAGGAGTTTATCACCAGCCTTTGACACAATTTTCCAATAGGCAGCTCGTTATCTTTGCTTACAAATACCATACTTAAAGTGCATGTGTTTTAATTACAGTAAAATCACATCTGTAGTGGTTGATGGGCAAAGACACTTCTGTGCTGACATCTTCAGCATTTTACAGCTGCCTAAAAGCAAAAACAGACCGAAAATATTTCCACTGAATGGTGAGGGTAACAGATGAATAGCTCTAGCAGCTATAGATCTACCTGATGTTTCAAGCTACCAATTAAGAGCCAGGAAGAGATTAAAAGGTCCTGGAAAGATGCTGTGTGGCTTTCTTTTATAGTGAAACACATCAGGGCAAAAATATCAGGGCAAGTAGCTCATTCTTTTAATACTATTTATGACACTATTTCATTCTAGTATTGAGTATGTGACTCAAATATCAGAAAAATGCTTGAGCTAAAAGTGTCTTTCTGAGGACAGCACTCTATTAAGACAACTTCAAACACACTAAGCATCTTACTGCCAAAGGTAATTTTAGACATCAGTATGCAGAGGGACAAAGCACAAGTCCTGCAAGCAACCTGCACAAAGCAGAATAAACAAGCAAGCAGAAAAAGCCAAACTTGAAAATTTCAATTTCTTGCTGTGTGTTTGAAACTATTCTCTTGTGCATATTCTGGAGATAATATTGAAAATAGTTGCAGTTTGCTTGATATACACTAAAAAAATTATTGAACTGCACAAAAATTTATGTACAACATAGGTTTTTCACTATGGCCATATCATCTTTGTCCAAAAGCACACATAATTTAAAAATACTCTCCTTTTTTGGAATACTTCCAGACTTACTAGAAGAGGTTTCCTAGAGAAGTGGTGGATTCCCCTTGGCTGTGTTCGAGGCAAGGTTGGATGGGGCTCTGAGCAACCTGGTCCAGTGAAAGGTGCCTCTGCCCATGGCAGTAGAGTTAGAACAAAATGAGCTTTAAGGTCCCTTCTAAACCCAACCCAAACCATTCTTTCATCCCATGACTTCAGAAACCAGGAAAAGTCTTACTGCCACTACCTACTGAAGAAATAGCTTGCTCTTCCTCCTGGGACTCTGCTGCTCAGGCTGTAGTCAGAAGACACACAGAACACATGAAACCAAAAAGACTATTGAGCATTTCTCACACACTGTGAAAGTACAATGTTTATGAGAAGTGGTATTTTATTAGTACTATTAGTAATATTTGAACCTCGGGCTTAAAATGAGACAGCAAACAACAGCATGATCAGTAGCAGTCACTGTACCAGATTAGAGAAGCAACTAAAACTCAATATACACCAACTCAAGCTGGCTAGAAAGCCTGCACTGTGTACTTTGCCTTTCTCTGGAAGTTACTAAAAGAGAACATCAACAAGGATAAGTGAATCACTCTCCTAGTTTCTACTTGTCAATTAGAAATGCCTCAGCAGACCCATTCAGATCAAAGCCACTTATCTTCTACCCCAGCCAGAGGCACTCCCTGCCTACTTGCAAAGTCACTTTGGTCTACCTCATTTCTCCAGAGGGACTTACAGACCTGCTCCAAAACCAGCATACCATTCACAGTCTGGAAAAGACTTCACTAGATATTATTGATAAGTGAACAACGGGCTACTGAGTCAGCTTTTATCTTTGTTCTGACTATCAAGAACCAGAACAGAACAAGACTTTTCTGAGTCCTCTTGCTAATGTAAAAAGCTAAAATTTGGAAGCAGAAACAGAAAACACAGAAATTAATCCTTACATTCATAGCTTTTAAGCTGGAAAGCCTACAGAATAATATAGGTCTCAGATGGCCACAAAATGTTCCTTTCAATCAATACCTTCTTATTGAGACAGATCAGACCCTTGGATTATACAGTAATTTACATATGTAATATTCTTTTTAACCATCTTTTAACAAGTGCAGTGATATTTACACATCTTTTAGGCCACTTTTACAAAGATATATTGATCCAGAAGTCTAGAATATTTTGATGCTACTGTGAATGGTCTTAGTGACAGAAAAAAAAACCAAACCAAGCACTTCTATATATGCAGGCTGTATTAATCTTTTTAATGCTCTTTATGTTCCTACCAAGAAGCCTTCTAGGAGTTTAATTCTCTCAGTGTCTGACACTCAAATGCAGTCAGCAATTTGTAAAATTACAGAATCTGTAAAAATCTGAACACAATTTCAACTGAAGAAGGGGTTTGAAAAGCAATGCCTAATGAATCACACAGGGAATTGCCTTTCAAATGCCTTTCAGAACAAAATACAGGAGATTTTCTTCAGAACCTGAAAAAGTAATCTCATCGATTTGTAGTAATGAATTAAGTATATCAACTCATTTTAAGCAAAGCAAATTAACAGAATTCATGTTTTAGTTGGTGAATCAGATATCTGCACTAATCTCTTGCTCTTTGCTACATTTAGGTGTTTTCTGATTTTTTTCAGTATCATAGGCATTAATAATTATGAGACTGGAGACATTAAAAACCAGTTCAGGATGAACTACAGCAGGAACCCACAATGACCCCTGCCTGACTACCCAGAAAGTGCTTTCAAACCATGGCAGTCAGAGCAGCCCAGTCTCCAAAGAGCAATGGCTGTCTAGCTTTTAATGAACAAACACGTTCATACAGTGAAGCCAGCAGCCTGCAAAGTGCGGCCCCAAGCTTACTCCTCACCTACGTACACATGGCAACTCTGAAAATCAAATACAGGTCCTGTCCTTCTGCCATGGTACAGACAAACTCTGCATTCACTGGCAACAGAGGGAACTGGATGGAATTCCTCCACAAATACACTCACTAGGAAATTACTTGTTGTGATGTAATACTATGACATCAAAAGTCCTTTCACCAACTGGCATCACAGAGTAGATTATTTCTGATAAGCTTCTAAGTCAACTACCTTCAAAGCTAAGAAATAATTTGTCTTTCTGTCTTGAGGCTGAAGCAGTGATCCGGTCCTTCTGTCATAGCACAAATCCAAACAGCCTGGCCATATTGACCATTTGAAAGACATGTCGATTTTTTATGGACTTCAAAATAAATTTTAAATGAATGTTTTTCAGCATGACACCTTTCACTTTTCTGTGAACTCTGTCTGAGCCACAGGCTGACCTAACAAATACAGCAAACCTAACTGACAGAATTCAGCATAAATGTGTTGCTTGTAAGATCAATCGCACAGCTTCCCAAACTCTATTTTTACTTCTTCTAATTTTAGCTCTTTCTTTGCTTTATGTATGTTAACTGGAGCCCTGTCTAGGGTTTGCATGACAAGGTTTTGGTGGTGGGGGGAGCTACAGCAGGAGCTTCTGAGAGTTAGACAGAGCCAATGCCAGCCAGCTCCAGCACTGGACAAAATCAAGCCCATCAGCAATGGTGGCAGTGCCTCTGGGATAAGGAAGGGGAGAAGGAAGAAGGACGGAAGGAAGGACGGAAGACTGCACAGCTGCAGCTGAAGAGGAGTGAGAAAATGTGAGAGAAACAGCCCTGCAGACACTGAGTGCAGAAGGATGATGAGGAAGTGCCCTGACACAGGAGCAGAGGTTTTCCTCCATTCTGTGGTGCAGACCGTGGTGAGTCCACCTGCAGCCCATGGAGCTCCATGGGGGAGCAGAGACCCATCTGTAGCCTTTGGAGAACACCAGGACACAGCAGATGTATGCCCGAAGGAGGCTGTAAACCCTGTGGGAAGTCCACACTCCAGTAGGCTCCTGGCAGATGGGGCAGGGCTCTTCACCCTTAGAATGTGGTCCAACAACTCAAACAATGTCCTGTTTTGCAAGCTATCAGTGAGACGGGGCATCAAGTGCTGGGTTTGGTATTGAATTAAGCTAAAACCAGTCTGTCTCATCAACACCAAACTAAAACCCTGCTAGTGAGCCAAAGACTTGGCAGGTAAGTCCCTAAGATGACCTGAAGACATGTGACTGGCACTCAATCACTTTACACCGTTAACAGTCCAGTCCACTTTCATTTGTTAGGGTCTTTTAACGTATTCCTTCTTGGAGTGTGTGTATGAAGTTTCCTTCTTTGAAGAGGGAATGTCCTTTCAGATACTCCTCGAGGCTGAGGAAAGAGATCTGCTCATAACTGTTGATATGGCAAGCTACATCAATCTCTATTTGTTTCTGTTTGCAAGCTTTAATATAATTGCTTTGACACAGAGCACTATACTAAATGATACTAGTAGTTTTAGCTTTCATACTGTGTAGTCAATAATTCTGATTAAAATTTTTATCTAGTCATTTGTCACAATAAATAATTCATTTTACATAAATATATCTGATTAGCCATCTTTAATTCTGTAGGACTAAGTTAGCTAAAGCAGTGACAGTCTAAGATCAGATGCAGCCTCACCAAAGCTTCTTTCTGTGAAGGAGCTCAGAAAGCAGAGGGGTCCTCTCTGCACCTCGTGACTCAGTGGGATGGCTTCTCTAATAAACTTTGCCTGAAGCTCTTCCTCTCACTCACAGTGACAGGACCTGTGGCCCCATGGAGAGAGGAGCCCACACTGGAGCGGGTTTGCTGGCAGGATTTGTGACTCTGTGTGGGGTCCACGCTGCAGCATCCCGTTCCTGAAGGACTGGACCCTGTGGAAGGGACCCACATTGGAGCACTTTGTGAGGAACTGCAGCTTGGGGGAAGGAGTCATGCTGGAGAAGCCCATGGAGGACTGCTTCCCCTGGGAGGAGACCCATGCTGGAGCAGGGGAAGAGTGTGACGAGTTGTTGCACTAAGGAGGAAGGAGCAGCAGAGCCAACGTGAGATGAACTGACCACAACCACATTAACAGCCCACTCATCCTGCTTGGGGTAAAGAACTTGGGATTGAAGTTAAGTCCAGGAAGTTGAGAGGGGTGGGGAGAAGGTGTTTAAAAACATTTTAATTTTCTCATTATCTTACTTTGATTTGGTTGGCTATGAATTAATTCATAAACAAAAAGCTTTGGTTTTATTCAGTTATGCTGCACAGGTACCTAGGAAGGATGAATTTCATAAATTCTATGCACTTCTTAAGTTAGTAAATACCTTGAATAGTTGTAACGACCCTTAGCCCTACTTTTGTAGATACGTAGTCTGCTAGAATGTTCGGTGATGGGAAATTAAAAATGCTAATAACTTTTGGCATTTTTAACAGCACATGAATTAGCAAAGAAAATGGACTGAAATTGCCATTTATTATGAAACTTAATGATCTTTATGAGCTTTCACCTTAAACAGCTGCTCATGTACATCATGTAAATGTACGCTTACTGTGACTGTAATTAACCAATCACCCTTCCTTGTCCACCCAGAATTTTTCTTGCTAAAAATTTCAAAGCCTTGGCAGACTATCCAAAAAGAATGAAGAGAGGAAAGTAATATACTTGTATAAACCAGGTCTAATCCTATTACATGCTGCTGACTGCCTTACTGACATATGCTCAACTTACCTTATTATCAGTCATAACTGTTTGCTTTGCAAAACTGCTTATAAGAAAATGCTACTTATTTGTAAGTATTTTCCTTAAAGTATGAGGAAGCAGCAATTGTCAATCTGCCAAAATTCCCACCGTGCCAAATTGTGAAAAAGGAAGCAATTCCTCATACACATGCAGCTCAGTTGTAGAAACGCATCTACACTCTGTGCAAACCTGGGACCTGGGCACCATAGAAGAACATTCCAGGACCCCCCACACCACAGAGAAGACCAGAAGAAAAAGGGGCAGCAGGACACTGCAGGACCCATATGATGGTGACTCTCTTTCTACTTATGTCTCTCTCTTTCTCTTCATCCCCCACTCCTCCTTGTACCTTTACATTTACTGTTAAATAAAATCTGTACTCTTGACTCGGCATATGGTCTCGTTTGCACCTTCATTTGGACAGAGGCGTCTTTTAAAACCTGAATCCTAGCAACGGCCCAGCAAAATATTACCACTAAATATTCATTTGAAGGAAATGTCAGAAAAAGATGAGACCTTACAGGATGAAGAAAAGAAAACAAAACAAACAAAAAAAAAAAAAAATCCCTCAAAACTTTTCTCTAAAAATACTGAGGACATTTCCTAAGGCTTTGCTACTAGATCTTTTTTCCTGTTATTCCCCTTTGCTTCTGCTCTTGGTTTCCCCACAGCAGAAAGTAACCAAATAGAAGCAGCAGCAGCTTGAATTTAGCTCCTTCAAAAGAAACAGAAAACAGGATAAGAAAACAGCAAGAGATAAGAAACCTGTGAGTTCACAAAAAAATTTCATGAAAGATCAGAGGGAAAAACAAAAAACAAAAGCAAAACAAAAAAAAATTCAAAGAAAGTGGAAAAAGTGAAAGGAAACACTAGGACTTAAAGAAAGGAAACACTGAGGGAACTGACACAGAAAGAGACAGGACCTAATGGACTCCATATACAAGATGGAGCTTCTTTTGGGGGAAGTGTGGGCTTACCAGATTTCCCATGAGGTGTTAAATAACCACATGTTAGTTACTAGCTTGGCATTTCTTATTAATAAATTTCTTCGTTTATCAATGCAGCTGATAGTGTGAAAGAACAGAAAACTTATTAAAATCTCTGCACAGTGTGGTAAAACAAGGGATAGTGCACTACTTCTGAGCTAGTATACTTGGCAAGAGAGGACTGACAAAACACTAAATCTTTAAAAATTCCGGAAAAAAATATATTTGAGAGAACAACCAAGAGCTTCTCCTTTCCCTTTTAATGATCACATAAGATTCAACATAAAGCAACTAGAATCCTAGTGACTGCATGACCCCAGAGCATTCTGAAGAAACAGCCATCAGAAGAAGTTTAAGATGTTGGCAACTGCAGCATTATCAGTCAGAATGCAGATAATGGTTTTCTGATTGCACAAACTAATTTTCATCACTAGTAGCAATTACAACTGCTACAGCAGCCTATGTACAATACTGTAAGCAACACATTTCAAGAATGTAAACGGGGGAGATGCTGAGAAAACAGAACTGCTTAATTTAAAACTAAATACCACTGCTTGCTGCATGAGGATGTCATCAAAACACATCTGAAAGATTACCCCTGCTCATCAGCCAATTAACACATTCTTAAGTTCACATCTGAGATATGGAGCAAAGTAGAACTCCTGTATCTGAAGTCTGTAATCTAAGAAAGTTTCAAACACATAAGGAAAGCTGCAAAGCAGCTCAGAATACTACCAGAACAAACCAAGGTGGAAAATAAACAAGTTTGAACTATCTGATACAGCTTACTCATGAAATGCAATCACGTACACAATATTTATATGAATAGACTTGAGGAATGTGAACACACCTGGCTATTCAAAACAGAAAAAGACCTCTCAATTCAGACAGCTCACTTCCTAAATAAAAGCTTTGTGTGAAAGCTGCTGTAAACCTAAGGTCATTATGTCTGCCTTGGCTGAAATTTCCCACTTCTTCAGGATTATAAGCAGAGGTGGAAAAGAGGGTGAAGATCTCCAGAAGTTCAGTTCCAGGTAATTCTTCTGTACTGTGTTGATTATGGCCTCAAAGGACTGTGGTGAGCCACAGGCAAGAACACCACACTAATAACAACAACTTGCTGCTCCACAAATGCATGGAGCACAGGAAATGAGCATGGAGTAACAGCTTTAAATTCTGTGCTTTAGAGGGAGAGAAATTTCAAATACTGGTTACTAAGCACTACTAACATGTAACATGCAGCAAATAAACAAATGAAGTATCATTACAATTAATTTCATATAGCAGTCTATTTACAAATATGAAAATGCTCAAAGAAAGGTTCATAACATTTTAGAACAGCTTTTTTTTTTTTTTTTTTCTTCTTTTCATTCTGGTAGATCTGCTGCTCCAGCACTGTCTATTGCTTCTTATTCTTTGGCCAGAGTCAGGGAGGGGCAAAGCAATCTTCCACATTCTGCTCAGAGAGAGACTATTGAAGAGGGTGCTAAATCAGTGAAGAAACTGAACAAGACATTTTGGAAGCCAGGAAGAAATGATGCTGCTGTGCAAGACAAGCAGAGCTCTTGAATTGCTTTCCCAGTGCCCCACCACACTGCCATATGCAGGCAGGAACCTGATGGTGGAATCCTGATCCTAATGTCCATGGAGACAGGCAAAGAGTAAAAATGAAGCAGAGTCATATATCTTTCCTTTGCTCTAAAGAGGGATGGATCTGAAGCAGCAACTCAAGTGAACACTCAGTTCTTTGCTGAGCCCCATCCTAGAGCTTGGGTGGAATGGTGCCAAAGCATTCCTCAATTCTACAACTACCAAGAGTTATTTGTACCTATATGATCAAAATAAATGATTACAAACCCACATAAGTCATGAGGAAGACTGAAATGCATACTTATTCAGTTTGCAATTTTCATAGCCAAAATATTATTGATTCTGAAATAAATAAAATTGTGCTGTCTTTAAAACATTGAAAGCTTTGAAGCTGAGCAGTTGTCTCCAAAACCCCTGTTCCAATGCTATCAAACTTACACAGACATTCTAAAAACAAAAGGTTTTCCCAAAGAACAACAAATTAAACAGTGTAATATTTCTGGAGTCTATTGAAGAAATTTCATCAGTATTGTCCTAAAAATTTTAAATAATCATTTACAATCAAGTAAGACAACAACCTTTGTGCTCCCTAACATGTCAGAAATCCTGTTACTCTGCCCTTAAAAACCCATATTACATCTTTCACCAAAAGCTCCCCTTGAACTGCAACCCACCAATACTAGAAAACAACTCCAAAAGTCTGAAGAAAAAAGAAGCTTCCTCTTTTCACCACAAATGTGCAAGTGAACAAGGAATAAGGTATGGGTATATCAGACCCATGAATGAAGATGCATTTGTGTTGATCCACTGTGCATTCACTTCATCCCAGCAGACCTTCAGGGAATAAAAGAGTATTTGCAAAGTCCACAGTCCCACTACTGGGCTTCTGTGCCAGGCCTATGAAGAAACCACCTCACCTCACAATGACTGGCAAAACATCAGCTTTTGGCACGTAGAGCAGCAAACTCTCATCACATACCACATATTATTAAAAATAACAGTTGTGAACATTATACTCACAAAATTCAATTGCTATAGTCATGGCCAATTAGTTTAAGTGGTCAATCTGATAAATATGTTTGAAATCCTCAGTGTGCTGTTGGCTGCAATGAAAATGTTTACAGAAGCATAGGTAATTGGCAAATCAATCCATCAGAATCTTTACTTGTAATTTGTTCAGGGTCACAACACCAAAATATTGGTTTAATCATATAAATTCTTAATTGCACAAAAGACAGGACTTATTACAGCTTTACTTAAAGCAATTAAATTGTTATATTAACTGGAATCAATGCTATTTTCAAAAGGCAAAATACATGTAACATTTCCATATAGGCAAATAATACCCATTTTCAAATATTAACTTAAAAATTGTAGAATGCTTTGATTTTAAAAAAATCTTTCAGCATACAAGTAGTTCAGAATCATGAATTCATTTTCCATTTCACGACTTGACTTTGAAATGAAATTACTAAATTAGTAGGTTAAGATGTTGATATCCCAAATTACTCTGTTTATTCACAGAACTTCTCAAGGAAATTCAAAACACTCAAACCTTGCATTGAATAAATAAAGCTACTTACAGCTTTTGGATATGCATACAGAATGCAAGAGTTAACAGACCAGAACTACTTCTAAACTAAGGTTAATGAGATTGTTTTAAGAAAGAAGTTTGACTTATTAAAAGGGATCAAATTGACATGGTAATTTCAGTTGTAAGCTCCCCACACTAAACATACTGGGAGTTTCTGTAGATGAACATTACCTCATTTTTTGCTTCTCTTTGGGGTTTTCAGAATCAAAAATAATTATTGATGAAGAATAATTTTAAGTCCTTTGTAGTGATCATCAAACAGCAGTGACAAGACATAGCCTGTCCTGAGGCTACATCAACACAACACAACTCTCTCCTCAAGTTTGTTAACAAACTCCACAATCTCAACGTCCTCCAAATCATCAGAATGATCTGGCCCTGAAACCCTGCTCCAGAAATCCCAAGGAGCTAAAGCAATGCCTCCTCAATGCTATTTATGAGTCATGCGAAATGATCCAGAACATTTCATCATTGCCACAAACCACCAATTATCAGGCATCCCATGAAACTTACACAAGAATACTCAGTGACCCCAGTGATCAAGGGGATGTGGGAATCTGGATTCACAGGAGACACAGACCAAGTTCCTCCTTCACTCCTGAAAAAAACTTTTCCACACTGAAATTACTGTTCACATTCACAGCGAATCCAGTGTCTCCAGCCTAAGCACAAGCAATGGGCTAGATCTCAAGAAAAGGGAAATTCAAGGCAGAAGCAGAGGTAATATAAATCCAATTACTACAGGAATTATCCACAGTGGATGAAGAATTTTCACAATATTCTGAAGTGTATATTTCTATGAGTGGATTATCAGCCACATCTGCCAAAGGGATTTGACTTCCCCTTTCCTGTTTCAATTTTCCCACATGGTGCAAAGATTTCTTGAGCTACATTTGGCAAGTGTATCTCAAATTCCATGGGGGTACTGGAGATTAAAACAAAATGGTGGGTTTAAGCATTTTTCTGGTGAAAATCTCAATAGAATATGGTACAAGGCGCAGAAAAGAGAATGCTATATCAAGCATTATAGCTTGCAGTGATATGATACAGGCAGGTATCAATGCCTGCATCTACCATATCTAGAAGTATGTGCTCCCTGCTCACCCACATGTATTTTGCAGATGTGCTCACATGAATCCCTTCATAACAGTAGAAAGACTCACTGTGACTCTGAAAAATCTTAGATTATATATATAACAAATGTTTTTAAAATCTCATACACAAGCACTAATTTCTGCAGGAATAGCAAAATACATTAGGGAGAGAGAGACCAGGAGAGAAAGGGAGGAGTGAAGCTAAAGCATATTTATCACCCTGCTGTTGTTGTTGCTCTTTTAATGTTCTCCAATTATTCAGCAAGCATTCATTCCCGAGAAAAAGCACCCCTGACAACCAAGCCTTGGATTTCCTCCACAAGTCAGTTTTCCAGCTGGGTAAGAATGCCCATCTTCAATTTTGTCCAGTGAAAATAGGGAAAAAAAATCTCAGTAAGGAATATGTGTTCAAGCCAGATTTCCCTAAGTTTTCAGCAGGGTACATTTTTCTTATAGACTTTGGACAAACAGCTTTTGCTCTGCTAATCAGAGCTTTTTCAGGTTTTTGTTTTGCTTTGGACACCAGCATGGTGTCAGGACATTGGCTACAGGACTGCCAAAACCTGAATCAATGCACCAAACTGTCATGACTGAGCAAGTTTTACCTCCTGACACTGCTTACAGATGATATCCAAACTATTTCTAGCAGACAGCAATCAATGCCTTCTTTTAGGGACCAGTTATGACTTCTTGCATGATGCTGGGAGCTTATAGTTGAGGATCACCTAGCACATCAGTGCTGGACATGGAACAGCACCTTCTAACTCCTGCTCTGCTTCCCCACCTTGAAGCACAGACCTGTTTAGCTGCTCCCAGAAAATTCCTTTCCTACAAAAACAATTTTCTTCAAAAGAAATCAAAATCTTCCTCATTTCATCATTCTCAACACATCAGCAGTGCTCTAAGGCATCAGGGTAGCAAAAGACTAAAATCACTAAAGTCCTCTTTAGCTTCATTGCAGCTAATAGTTGCTAGCAGGGCAAGGACCTTTCAATAGTGGTTAAAACCTGGAAGTCCTTTATGCAGATTAAGAAATCAGTATGTGTAGATTCTAGAAGAAAAAGTGGAAAGCCATGAGTGGAAAGCCAGAGATGCCCTGCTTGGGGCCAGGAGCTGGTTTCACTGAGTAGCACCCAGCTCCTGTCCCAGGGCAGCTGCTGCTGCTGCTCAGTGCTTTATTTCTTGCTCAAAAGACTATTTCTTGCCTATTTTTCTCCAGACTATCTTCAAGTAAACAGTATCAAATTTTGTTTGAGGAGTATAATTTAATCAGTTCTGAGTGAAGACAAAGTATGTGCTTCTTTCATCTTAAAACAATGCATTTGTACATATCACATCAAATTCTCATAAAGCGGGAGACAATTAAACATCTTATGATAAAAAAATACCAAAACCCTAAATTTCCACTTTTTCTTCAATAAGCATCTATGAGAAGACTTCTTTTACCTGTTTTCACAGCCTTTTGCATGAAAATTTAATTAATGGTCATAAACACCTAGAAATACTTTCTCCAAAGCATCCTTTAAGAGTCTTCACTTCTTACTCAGTTTATTTATTGCATGGAGATTTATCCAAGGTGGAGTCAATAACACTGCAGCTACCTACTCATCTAATCTCCTGCTCAGGCACACTCAGCAGAGCGTGCCAGAATTTGGTTAGTCAATTCCAGTTGCAGCAAGCCTGGCCTGTCCCAGCATGACAAAGGTTGAGCAAAAGCTTCCCTGCAATTGCTCCTGCAGCACCAGAGGAAAAGTGAGGACATCCTTGTCTCCTGGGATTTTTCTTCTTTTTTTCCACCGAAACTTCACAAATAATTATTATTTAATACTAAGAATGGGAAAGTAACTGTTTTAGTCATGTCAGCCAGTGGGCTGTGTACTAGTGAAAATAATACTTTTGTAACCCAAGGAGTTTGTAACCTGAGGGAGACAGTTAGCAAAACAAACAAGGGGATAAAGCAGATAGATGTGGAAAACAAATTATGACCACAGCTGCTCTGAAGTGACTGGCTACTCTTAATTGTTGATCTAGTCCTTTTCTCCAGCTGCTAAACTGCATTAACATAGCTAAAAATACCTTTTCTACTTTTCTGGCTCTCCTTATTGTTTTCCCTTTCAAGAAAACATTACTAATTACCAAAGGAGTAGTGTACGGCAGATTAAGTGGGTCACAAGCCACATTTTGAAAGCACTAGTGAAAATGTTAACATTTTTTGAACTCCTGATTTAGGGAGCATATATTTTCTACACTGGTTTTTGTTCCAATAGTTTCTGTGTTTTACTGTTTCCTCCTTTATTCCCTGGGTCCCTTGTAGGAGCTGGTTGAGTCATATCCCAGACAGACTACAGAGAGCTTCAACCACTGTGGCTTCATGTCTAAGATCCTGTGAAGCAGGCAATGTCCTTAATTAATTCCTCAGACACCCAGCAGACAGAAACTGGCACCTTTATCTACTGCTCCTTTCTACTTCCAGGCATGAACAGCCCAGGTCCAAGCTGGCAGCCTTTCCCAGTGGAAGCATTTTCCCTGAAATGAGCCACACTGAAAATGACAGGACTCAGCTGCACAGAGTCAAGAGGCAAGAGTAGCCTCTAAACAACAGGAAAAGCCCAATAGTTTTCATCAAGGAGACATGTCAGCTCCTGAGACTTGCACCTTCTTGCAGAGAGTGAGCCTGGTGCTTCAGGAATAAAATGAAGCCAAAGCAATAGCAGGTTTGCACAGCTGGTACCCTCAAAAGGAGAATGTGCCAATCTCACATCAGACCAGCACTACTAAATCAGCTTTCCAAGTCCAAGTGCTGCACAGAAGAGGTGCATACAATTGTGGGCTTGGAGCTAAGGCTCCACATTTAACCCAAACCATGCCCACAGACACACAACACCCACCCCCCCCAAAAAAAAAAAAATCATTCCTCAAGAGGGATCAACTTCATTCACTTTCCAATAGCACTGATAGATTCATTTGCTTGGCCAAGAACAGGATAGGAGATGTACATCAGCAAGCAGGTAATTTTGAAAGAAATGGATCTCTTTCCACAGCTGCTGAACAACATTTTATTCCTTAAAAAGAGGCAAAATTAACAAGCAGTATTCATGAATGTGATACAGCCTGATTTGATCAATGTTTTCTCCCTTTATTAAGAGGTTTGTTAATTATTCATTCCATAATTTTCCTAAAATGCTTGCTAAATACTTTAAAAAGTATGCATCTTTACACATTCAATTACAGGCAGAAAATTTCTATTGCTTGATTGGGGAGTCATGATGCCAACAGCTCTCATAACTTGCCATCTTTGAAGGCAGAATCATACTTAAAACTTAGCCTAACTAGGCTTTTCATCTGAAACTGTAATTACTTTCCACTTCAGAGTTACACAATGAAGCATCTTCCTATACTTAAGCCTCCCAGAGCACAGCCAGCTCGCAAAAATCGGACAAAGAACATTTTTTCGAGGGACTAAGATATTTGCCGACTGTCAACACAAAACTGTAACTATTCATGTGTAGCAAAAGCAGATACAGTGTCACACATCACCATGTCCATACTCCAGAAAATCACTGCACCTGAATGAAACCTCAGTTTGCTGCAAACCTAGCAGCATGAAAAACTAGAACAGCCTCTAAGAAATTAGTAAAGTACACATGAAGAAAAGGATAACACAGGTTTTGTTTGGGGTAATGAGGGGAAGGAATGAACTTCAATGTAAATACTTGATATTTTAAGAAAAGATTCAGCAGAAAGATGCTGGAGTGAGATTTGGCACACAAAAAAATAATCTCACTGCCTGCAAATTAGAAACATGACCCAAGTCAGAAAAAAAATGGCATCAGTACTTCAGCTGAAATTGCAACTCACCTGATATACATAATGAAGAGGATGAAATTCCAAAAGGCTTCCACACATTTTATGTAGTTATACACACACAAACATATATATTCATGCTTTACCAGAATGCTTCTACATCAAGTTATTACAACCACATCAGAGCAAGAGAGTAAGAAAAGAGATGCAAACAGAAAATGCTTTTAAAGACTGGTTAATCACAACATTGCTTATTAAAGAAAAGAATGAAAAATTTAAAAAACCATTTCAAACCTCAACCAGTAGCTTGATCAAAACAACAAAACCCCTTACCTGTGCATTCTTATTCCTGGCTTCTCTCCTTGCTGCTTTTTCTTTCAGCCTCTTCTCCTGAAACAAACAAGATGTACAGTTTTAAAGCAAACTCCTGCATTTATTTTTTTTAATATTTTCAGATTAATGTAATTGAGCCATGTAGATATTTTTAATGCGTACATGTTAGACTGGTGGTATTCACCCTACATGTTATTGAACACAATAAATGAAAGATCTGAATGAGATACTACTCATTCTTCTTGATCTTAAAGGAAATAATAAAACTACAAGAATGACTGAAGCTCATTTTATCAAGACATTACTCTTAAAGGAATAATGCATCTGAGTAGTTTAACAAAGTTAGTATTTGTGTGTAAAATAATGGAGTTAACATGGTACAAAAAGATCAAATTTTTCTTATTTCTCAGTTACTTAAAATGAAATCAAATCCACTTAACAAACTAAAATGAAAATTTCCCTAACTTCAGAATTGTTAAAGTAACTGGGGAGTGAAAGCTACAACATCTTCTGCCTTTCAGATCTCCATTACCAACAAACACGCCACAAAAGCATTTGCTTAGTAATTGCATAGATTCAGAAACCAGAACAAAGTTCTCTTAACCAAAGAGATTCTGTTACAGCAAAATTACCTAAATGCAGTGATAAAACTCATCCAAAGCTTCCTGCTAGATCTGTAAGCATACAGAAGTGCCCAAGATATTTAAATCAAATGACATTTATTGCTGCTTGCTTTGTTTATTCTTACACCAACTGAAGCATTATCTCTAATTTATTCTGTCAGGTCCTTGCAATTGAACATCCTTTAAACTCTTTATTTCATGAGGAAAGGACATAAATCCAGGTGAGAGCACATCCTCTAGAAAAGCACACAGCTCCCTCTTCTTGTCTTAGTGATGCTGATGACATTGGTATTGAAACTCTTTTAAGCTAATATAAAAATGTTTCTGAAATACAACTCAGTTTTTCTGAGCGATAACACAATCCTGTCATCAGCATATTTACAGTCGAGTCCACATAAAAAGAGACATTAGCATCAGTCCAGGGTCAGTCCTTCAGCACAGAGAAGGCTGAAGAGCAGTTACCAATCAGCTCACTCAGGGGAGCAAGAAGAAAGCTACAGCTTCAGCAATCCTGGTGCCATTTCATCACAATGATGCTGCCAAAACATATTGGTAGGTATCACACAAAGTTGTTCGGAAAAGCAGCGTTGACTGCAGACATGGGAAAAGGAGAACGCAGCCAACAACATTTTCAAAGTGTCTAAATTCAGAGGCTTTTTGAGACCTTTGCCAGGCATGTGTTATTCTCCCAATTGCCCAAACTACAGAAGTGTTTGCTTATTTTCAAAGTCCCTTTCTGCGTAAGTCAACCTCTTCTCTTCAAATCAAAATGAAACAATTCCCCAAAGCTTTATGCAAAGCTGTCTGACTCAAACAACTCAGTACACTCAGAGCTACATGCCAGGGCCTTTAATGCATGCTGTGAAACAAAAAAAAAAAAACCAAAAAACAAAAAACAAAAAACAAAAAAAAAAACCAACAAAAAAACCACACAAAAACAANCACAAAAACCCCCACAAAAACAAACAACCCCCCGCAAAAATCAAAACAAAACAAGAAAATTAACAAAACCAACAACAAAACACCACTGTAGACAGATACAGCTGTCTTATTATATCTTATAAAAAAAACCAAAACAAAAAACAAACAAAAAATCAAAAAAAAAACCCAAAAAACAAACCACCCATAAAAAAGAAAGAGAAAAAAAATACATTTAAAGCCACAAGTGCATCATTTGGGACAACAAAAGCCACTAGGACCAAGTACTGTCTGGTTTATATGTAATTCCTCCAACAAAGTAGACCTATGCATCATGGTCCTAACATGATCATCCATGTTATGATTCCTTCTCTCCCAAGTCAAATTTATGTAAGTTTCTGATCACTTTCACTTTTCTAATTATTTACTTAAGTTTCCCACTTCCTCCACTTTAAACGGTTTAGCTGCACATTCTCTACTCTTTGGGGTAGCCACTGTGGTTCTCATTTTTCTGCTAAAACTATGGTAATATTCAAACCTTACCCCTCAAAAACAGAGAGAACACAGCTAGAAAGTAATACACCATATGTTATAAAGCAACTTTTGACTTGGACAGTCTACAAAATTTTGGGTAGAAAAATTTGGATAAAAAATTTCTATGGTGTATGAAATGTCAGTGTTTTAAGTACAGCTACAGGCTTGAGTGAATATAGCAGCAAAGTTCCTGCTCAAGGGATTTGTAACAGAGCAGTGAGAAGACAGCTATGAAAGCAGAAGATTGACATAAGGACACAGAAGAGGAGAACACAGACAGCATTATATACTTTAGTCTCTAAAGAACGGTGAAGACACAAAAAGATTCTAAAGTTAATAGGTCCAGAGACTGAAATAAGAAGCACAAGAGAAAAACAAGACAGAGAAGCAATCACCAGGAGATGCTGTCAAGACCTTTTTTTTTATTTTTCACAAGCGGAGGAGAGAGAGTTTGGATCCTTGTCAGTGAAAAAACAAAAGCAGATTTTGCAGCGTGCATGTATGTTGGCACTGAGCTGGAGTTAGGAGTGCATTTCAGAAGCCAATGTCCTAATCAGGCCTGTTTCTGCTGCTTGACACTAACACACGCTAAGCAACACTGGGCATTCCCAGGGTCACAGGATGACTCCAGCAGGAAAGAACATCAGGGGGTCTTTGGTCCAACCTCCTGCTCACAGAAGAGTCAGCTCTGAGCTGAGGTCATGCTGCACAGAGCCTCATCCAGCCATTTCAAAATCCCAAGGCTGGAGACTGCACATCACCTCTGGTCAGCCTGTGCCACAGCCTGACTGCTCCCTCACAGAAAAATTCCCCATAAATACATGCTGAATCTCTTGTTTTAACTTAAGGCCATTGTCAGAGGTTTTGGTCCATTTAATTTGTGACATGTTAATTTACTAATCAGAACACTCAAGTGAAAAGCCACGTAGAAATTTCAGTGTATTCCACAGAGGTATTTACAAACCAGGTTCTGCTTTGATAAAAACATATAAATACAACACGCTATACATCTAATTGCCACAAACCCACACTGGCTAGTATTATATTCTTTTCATTTACTTTTTCATTAATAGTATTATATAGCTCAGAGAACTTCTTGGCCAGCTTTTAAATTTTACTGCAAATTATCTTTCTTTCTTCACACTTACAAAGCTACTTAAAAAGGATGATTATAACCTCAGTAATCAAAAGGATGAAAATTTTTAGTCATTATCATGTAATATGCCTAAATTGCTTGGCTTTAAAGCAGAGTTGCAAACCTTCTACCTTTTCTGCACTAGAACTGACACCAGAAACAGCTCTGCCTAAAAGGAGCCATGGATAAAGCCATGTCTAATGTATGGAAGAACTACTCATTGTTCTTAACTGTGAAGTTAAGAAGTCTGCCACTGGCTTCTTTTCACATCTAATTTCCCCCTCCTTCTACTGTTGGGAAACTCATACCCCATTTAATTCTTAAAACTCCAACTTAAATGAGTATTCTAACGTTTACATTCCATGTTTTCAACTTGAGACAAAAAATAATGAATAGTAGTACGGCAGAACTCTCTAGCCTCTTCCGTCAGGAATATGTGAAAAACACATAAAGAGAGCTTAAAGTTTTTAGTTACAAAAAAATTAAGTCCAGCAATTTTGGGAGTTCTTCCCTCTCAAAGGAAATCTCCTCTTCCTTGAACTCTCTTCTTTCTACATTTAAGAGTTCATTTTGCATTGAAGTTCAGACAGTTCACTACAATATAAAAATACAGTATTTATTTCTGTTATTTCTGTTACGAACAGTTTTGTTTCATACAAAAATTTTTCTTTTAGATTTTTAAAAGTGTAAAAAATTTATACAATAAAAAGTCTCCTTTTTTTTCTTTTAAATAATTTATGCACAGGTCAGATTTACATTCAATAAATTCTTTTTGCTGGTGATAAGCCGCAGTTTTTCCACCCTAAAATTTCACTGACCTCCTCTATCTCCTTACCTGAAGGCAAATAAAAGTTTCACTCAACACAACTAATGCATATTACAGCATATTTAGCTCCAAGAACATTTAAAAAGCCTGTGGCAAATCTATTTCCTGTAAAAATTTCATGCTCATCTGAGTCCTCTGAAGTATTTTATTTAAATACTCAAGAACTCCCTCAGGTTTTGATCCATCATTTTAACACAAGATTTTTAACAACTATTCCTTTACATACTGATGCCATAACTTGGAGCTTCCAACCCATTATATTTAACAGCTGAGGAAATGTCTAGCCCAGAACAGATCTCTACAGGTGACCAAGGTCTGGAACAAATCTGGAAAAGTCTGGCTGTCACTTGCAAATACATGTTGGTCAATACTGCAACCTGATACCATGTCTTGGTATCCAACTATCTCTTGTTATTTTAGTGGGACACAGCTAAATTCAGCCAATTGTGCTGCAGAAAACAGAGCTGTTCAAAAGTTCAGAGCAGTTCTCATATACTGGCATTGTTATAGTCAAGGGACGGTTTCCACCAAAATTTTAAAGCACAAATGTGCTCTGAAAACTGACTTAATAAACATTTCCCGCATTTTTCTACTCCACAATTTCACACCAAGCTTGAATTGTTTATGTGCTCACAGCCATTGCTACTTATATATTCCTATGTAGCTTAATATTTCTCCTTAGTGAGACTAGGAAATCATCTACACGCAAGCATTTCTCCAACCACCAAAACAAACCAACATTCCTAACTCAAAGATAAAACTGAAACAACTTATTAGTACTTCTTTGAATATTCTTTTTTAATCTGGAAATTAGGCACATAATTGGTTATTATTAAATAAACAAATCTTAACATCTTCAGGAAAAAAAGCAAAAGCTTTTTTATTGTTTTGTTGTAAGGTTTTTTTTAATCTCAATGTTTGGTTTTAGAAACCTATTAAATAATCTCTTCAAGCAACAAACTATATAAACATAACGATGTAAACCTCATCTGTAAAGCTGATGTTTACTTTAAAGACAAGGAAACAAACACCTAGTAATCACCAATTTAAGGCAACACAGAGTAGGCATCAAAGGCATGTGAAGAACAGCACAGGGACAATCTTAAACATTAAACAAGCACTGGAAAAAGTCTTAGAGGCAGTGGAAAAAAGGCATTCTCATTAAAAAGAAGAAAACAGAAGCTAGCAGAAACTGACCCTTAAAAGGACATTCTTGGAACAAAACCAACACAGAAAACCAGTGGACAAAGATCAAAATGATTCCTTTCCTACTCAGACCTGAACGCACTGAGTATGTTTCAAGGACAGAAAAGTTTTTCTAAAGCTTTTAATTGAGTTGGTTTAAACACATAAATGGATGAGAGGCTGGCCATGAGCTGTCAGTGTGCACTCCCAGCCCAGAGAGCCAAACGTGTCCTGGGCTGCATCCAGAGCAGCGTGGGCAGCAGGGTCAGGGAGGGGATTCTGCCCCTCTGCTCTGCTCTGCTCTGTGAGACCCCACCTGCAGTGCTGCATCAGCTCTGGGGTCCCAGCACAGGGAGGACATGGACCTGTGGGAGTGAGTCTAGAGGAGGGACACTGAGATGACCTGAGGGATGGAACACCTCTCCTATGAAGACAGGCTGAGAGAATTCACATTGATCAGCCTGGAAAAGAGAAGGCTCTGGGGAGACCTAATTGTGGCTTCCCAGTAAGTCAGCTGGAAAGAAACTTTTTACAATGGCATGTATTGGGCAGGACAAGGGTAAAAGTTTTAAAATTGAAAGAGACTAAGTTTAGATTAAATATTACAAAGAAATTCTTTACTGTGAGAGTGATGAGACTGAACCTACACATAAGAAAGCACATACAGTGAGAGATAAAGGTAACACTAATTCAAAATACAGTTTCAACAGAATTGTATGATGAACGAAGTTAGTTAACACTGTTTAAAAGTAATGTTTAAAGCTGTGACCTAATATCTTAACAACAAATTAATGGAAGTTACACTGCAAACTATGCTAATATACTCTAGAGAAAAGCAGAGGAAAATGATGCCCTTCATCTCATTTTGTGGCTGCTTTAGGTTTTGAAGGGGTAATGCAATTTAAGAGTGGAAAATTCATTATCTATAGAGGTCACAGGCTCTTGAGCTGTCTTAAGGCAGCCATCCATAAGGAAAACACCCAGCTCAAATACCAGGTCTGAGGGAAGGCAGAAAAACCCTGCACGTATCTGTGCCTGCTCGTGCAGCCACCCAGCAGTACTTGGATCCTCAGCAAGCATAGGGTGCAGCTCTGCCCCACAGAGCCTGACAGATAGAGGTCAACATTTCGGGCATTTGCTCCAGTACATCCTCCAGCAGGACAAGCAGCCTGGCATGGAAGCTCTCTTACAGCACTAGGACTGTTAAAGGCCCACTTCAAGGTTATGCCTGAACTACTTCAGCCTCCACCCACAGCTGCGTCTTCCTGGCATTCATCTGATTAGCGTGTACACAAACCAGTGGGTTAGAGCCTGGAGCTAGTAACACCAAGGTGGTGGCTTCAACTACCACATGGGCCATCCACTTCAGAGTTGGATTCAATAGTCCTTGTGGGTCCCTTTCAACTCAGAATATTCTGTCACCTGTGATCACATTTTCTTATTTTTCACATCAATAAGATGAGGTCAAGAACTCTGATTTTGCTGCAAGACTCTTAGGAAACATCCAAGGACATTTCAAGCTCTAAGTGTAGCCCATTCAGCTGTTGAAATGAAAAATAAACAAGCAAGCCCTTGTGTCCACTGGCACCACAGGGAGACCAGATAGATGCTGCTGCTAAGGCTGGAACAGGATGCTTGTCAACCCACTTCTCAGTGTCCATGCCCCTCATCTTAATAGCTCTGCATCTGGAACATAAGAGCAGAACTGCCTGCACAAAAAAGCTACAGAAGGGCTCAGATAGGCTTTCTAACAAAGTAATACTCCCTGATTTATTTTACACATCTCTCCATCTATACTTTGTTGTTCAGTTGAGCACTCCTCTCAGCACTAACCTCCTTCCCTTTATATTCTGCTCCTATGCTGGTATAATCTTTATGTGAAAGAATTTTATCATTCTCAGCCAGCACCACATTAAACCAACTGTACACACGGTAATCTGGCAAATTCCACCTCAAAGTGCAGGACTACTCTAGTGCTTTACTTAATAAAGAGCAAAATCCCGCAATGCAATTTTTTTACCCCTTCAGATTACCTCCTTGGAAATATGATGCAGTCTTTCCTCAGAATTAATCTAATCACTGATTTCAAACTAAAAATACTGGCTTTCATTTATCTTCAACCATTTTGAATGGTTTCTGTTACATAACATCTATTTTATAAAATAAAGAATATCTCCGGGGAATCTTTCCTATTTCTTGACCACGGCATATGGTATTCAATGATTTATTACAACACACTACAAACTCTAGAATTACTTATAAAACTATAAACCAAACATGTTTAAATCATAACTACTCTGTCATCAATAGAAATCACTTGCAAAAGCAGGGAGGCAGAGCCTAGAGCTCTGTTTGGAATGGGGCTGGCAAAGGAAGGAGTATGTCCTAAGGTGCTCTCCCTGAGAGCTTTCCCATCCGGGCCATGGCTCAGCCAAGACAAGGGGTGAGGATCGTGGCGGGAGCCAGAGGTCAGAGAGAGATAAAGGCTACAGCATTACACCAGGAAGCAAACCCCAAGGAATGCAGTGCAGCATGAGATACACTGGTGGTAGGGATACCCTGAATGTAAAAATGTGGTTTGTAATGATATCCTGCTACGACTGAGGAAAAGACAAGAAGGAGAAAAAGTAATAAAGTAATTATGAAATACACTAACCCTAATGAGCAGTAAGGCAGACAGCAGCAAAAGATGCAAACTCATAAGTCACTGACAGATGAACACTAAAGGAACCACACAAGCACAACCTTGGGAAGGTTCACACAGAACTTTGCAACTGGTAAGAAAAAGAGAAAACAGAGAAAAATCTATGTTTATCAGCCTCATGGGAAAGAGCAAACTTAAAAATGGAATACTTGAAAGGCAGCATGAGACTGAGCAGAAAGACCAGCACATGGAAAAGCCCAAGGTCAGCGACTACACAAGGGCCCTATGATATAGGTATGAAATGAGATATATTTAGAGTCTACTCTACTATTTGATGTATTGGTAAGTGTGCTTATCAATCAAAGGAGTGAGATCTTAGTCCTGCTGGTAAATATCAGCCCTTATCAGCCAACAAGAAGAAAAAAGCTTGTGCTGCTTGTGCTGCCTGTGCTGTGCATGGTTAGGTGGGTGCAACTTCTCTTGTCTCTGTGGATATCCACAGAGTGTGTCCTGTGTGTGCTCCTCTGGGCAATACACGTGCAGGGAGCTTGCTCTGCAGCCTGGAACAGCAGCAGGCTTCATCAAAAACACCTGCAGATGAAACCGCCTGAATTCAAACCCAAGGGATTTGACTTCCCTTACCAGTCTGCCATCTCCCATTTTTAAAAGTGAATTTTAATCAGAATTCAGTATTTTCTTTGTGAAATTGAAAGCGACTTATTTTATGATAGTCCTTACATAAAGTCTGGTACAAAGATTTTTCTCTTTTAGCCTTGGAAACAGTTAATAGGGTAATAATATTTGGGAGGACACAAAGGGTGAAACATCTCAGTGTTTCCTCTTCATTAAAATTATGCACTATGCCACTAACAAATGCATTTAGGGCACAGGAGACAAACCAAAGAGAGGTATTCTGTTTCAGTACAGTTTCTAAAATAATTCCGTATTTTCTACTGAATTAAGAACAGAATAAGCAAAACTTTGAGAACATACAGCCCTAAATTTCAAGTGGTACAAATCAAGACTATTTCAGCGGCACAAGGGCCACACAGTATCTCCAGATTCCTTCAAGTGACATCCATATCCCCCGAAGACTGTGCAAGGAGTCTCAAAAATACAAAGTATATATTACATTTAAAATACAGACCTGTGGCACAGTGCAGTACCTTCTGTAAGATCCCCCATCACCCGCAGTCTAACTGAGTCATCCCTCTATAAATATATTTGTTTAAGGTCTTCCAGGGAGGTCCAGAATTACTGCATCTTACAGTATCATAGCCCTGAAGACAGTCTCAGCTTGAGTGCTGCTAATACTGCCCAAAAAAAATTAATATTTTAAAAAAATTATTTCTAGCCTTCTTCTCACATTGTTCATTCAAAATTCACAGCGTATTTTACTCGTGGAAAAGAGAGGTAAGAAATAAGGCTCCTATTCATTTTTCCTTCAGCTCCAATGGGCATTTTTCTGAGCTTGAGTTAGTATAGGGAAAGAGAGGTTATTAAGAAGTGAGATGAATCCCTCTCTGCCACTATTTTCCTCCTAACAAAATCGCATTTCCAGTTGAAAACTTGAAAAGTGGAGTGCCAAAACATGTTTTGAATAGTTTATTCACTTTCCCCTTTATTGAAATTTATAACATTTTACATGTTTCAAATAGCTTTCATTAAAAAGCCATTAATGCCAAATTCTTTTCCCATCATCTTGATCAGTGTTATTGTCCTTCCCTCGCCCTAAACCACTAAAATTTCCTTTGTTTCCAAAACTTCAGTAAGCATTAATTACACTACAACTATACCTCAGAGTTTTATTTACTTTTATCCATCTGATTTTCAATTCTTCCATATTTGCAGAGGAAGGAGAGGATAATAAAATGTGAGACTCATGAAGGAAACCTAATTATAGTGAAGATGCTTTGCAAGTTGCCACAAGCCTTGAGGCAGTGCAACACACAACTCTTCTAATCCGAGCATCTCATGAATGCATCAAAACATTTTTCTCATCATACAGGAAACTGTGCTCATTTAAATTACATTCACAAATGGATTTAAAAGCAATGGCCTGTGGATACTTTCTGAATAGTTTTGGTCTTCATCAGAAACAGTTTTGCAAGGAAAGTTCATAATAAGCTTACATGCCAANCCCACCTGCCAGATTAAAAAATCTGGATGAAATAATATCTGCATTTATAGCCTTCTGTAAATTGTTTTGGTTTTGTAAGTCACCATTTCAAAGCTAATGTAGAGACTTCAGGTATTAATACACATTCAGCTTGAGGGGACTTTATGATTACATGTACATAACCAAGTATCAGACTGCTACATTTGATTTATACAGAATGAAAATGCATTTGCCTCATGTGGTCTGCTAATCTTAATAACCTTATTAGATTTAGCATGCTTCAAAAATTGTTTTCAAGAAAAAAAAACTACTGCCACACAAACCAGAAAACTACACCAGCTATCAGCTGCAGTAAGGAAGAAAAGGAATTAAGAGGAATATTTGAAACTTGATGTAAGTGAAGGAACAGAAGAAAGTTAAGTTGATGAAAATGTTAAGATAAGATGAAAAGGTTAAGATAAGATGAAAATGTTAAGCAAAGAAGCAAAAGCAGAGATTCACCCTTTTTTTTTTTCAAAAAGCTAGGAAAAAGAGTGGTAGGAGAATTCAGCAGCTGAGGCAGAAAACTAAGAAAGAGAGCTGTCACATCTGATATTAGAACATATGAAATGGACAAAGATCTTCAGCAGTCTGCTCACAGGAAGGAAATTTAAACAAAGATGGGAATTAAATAATCAACATTACTGCAGAAAGGACAGCTCAGATAACAGAGTTCATGTTACAACACCATGTATTTTGGCTCACAGTGAAGCACAGAGGATTTAAAAAGAAGCAATGACAGTCACAAGTGATGGATTTAAGACTTTGTATAAAGCGCTCTGCTGCATGCTAGAAAAGGGATATATAAGATGGGATTAAAGTATGTGACTTTAAAAAGCTCCTCTGTCAATGACAAGAAAGGGCGCTAAAATAGCCACACTTACACAAAATCCAAAGTCATGAAAATCAAGTATCTTACTCTTTTTACTGCTCTCATATCCTTTACTGGTAACACACTTGAATATTCACCTTTTAGGCTTCACCCTCTCCCTCCCAATGAGGGTAAGAAATAACTTACACCAATCACTTGTCAGGCTTACATAAACAACCAAATTTTAAACAGCAAATTCAGACAATCATCAGGCACCTGATCAGGCTTCTGCAGCATAGTCATGATACACAGACTTGCAGTCTTCTTCCTTCATATCACTGAGATGTAAGCCAAAGATTCAAGCTCAACTAGCATCTGCTACTAAACAATTATCTTTTGGGAAGGGAAAGCTTATGAGGTGGGAGATTTTTCGAAAACCATTGGGAAGCTTTTACTGGGAGGTAGTTCAAATTTTCCCCTGGCATTCTTTGGTTAATGAAGGACAGATGACTTGTCCCATCAACAATGCAATAAATTCCAAAAACATTAGTGAATAAGCAAAGGCTGAAATGGCTAAAATAATGTTTATCTCTGACACTTCTCTATGATTTCTGAATTATGCCATAGAACGCCCCCTACCATGTGAATTTTACAAATTACACATTTTCTGGTAATGAAAAAATTGAGTAGTATCTTCTCCACCAGGTAACTATGTAGCTTCTTCATGAATCACTGGAAGAAGGCATTACCAGCTTAAGATGACCCAAGAGAAAGAGAAAGAGGCATGCCTGTGTCTCCTTGGATGAGACAAAAAAGCAGGCTCAGCATATTTTCCCTATAATTACTACTACAGCTATTTCCTGATCAGCAGCAGTTAACTGTGAAGAATCCCAAACAAAATGGATGACTTGGTAATAAGGAAGAGCAAGAGAATCAATCTGTATGACAGCCTCATATAGCCTGTATTAATTAATACATGAAATGAATTGGTATCCTGTATGCCTTTTGTAGTGACAAGAGAGATTCATCTTTAACCACAAGGTTAGTGCGAAACAGGAAGGCAAATGAGGTTGTATCAAAGTAAAACCTATCACCTTCCTGCCCCTTCTTTCTTTGCAAGTTCCATCTCATTTAAATTTGGATGTTAGGATTCTAAACTGTTATATGACTATTTCAAAAATTAAATCAGGTAACTGAATACTTCATTATGCACAGAGAATTTACACAAAAAGTATTTTTCACCTCAAACTGTAAAGTTTCAAATAAAAAAATCAGAACAATGTCACACGTATATCAGTCATGCTATGACTGAATGGCAGCCCTTAATACTAGACAATCATTTCACAGGATGTCAAACAGGTTTGGTGGGGTTTTTTTTTAATCTATTTCATTCTTTTTTATATCCTATCATTTATTTCTTTTGTTTCATTTCATAAAGGATAATAGGTGAAGTGTGATAAACACCCATGCACTAATCTCCAAGAAGCTTCACATATGACACTTTCCATAATTACAAAAAACCCCATGACATTGATGCAGCCAGCCTGTTAATTTTGTCTGACTTAGTTTTGAAAAGAGGCATTCTCTCTTCATAGCATCTCCACAGTTGAAATATTTTTCTTCAATGCAGGTAGATATCTGGTCAACATCATTTGTTCTCCTCAGCACTATAACAATGAAGCTGTGTTAACAGACCAAGAGATGAAGTATTTTATCATTGAAGTCTGAACCCTACAACCATGTTACTCAAAGTGTATGAATCTGCTAGTGAACAAGAGATTGATTGTAAAGTGATAGAATTATATCTCCTTCCTTGTTCATTAAGTGCATCCTTGAATCTGTTTGCATTGTTTTCTGTAAACCTGACTACTATTTCACTTAGAGCACAGCAAACACGATTTTGTTTCACCTCCTATCAATTGCAACCCTTTGCTAAAGATGAGGTGAGATTTTCTGTGTTTGTCACATGACTGCAACACGACTAGAGGAGTAGACTTTCAAATTAAATGTGTGAAGTATGCTTTGACATTAGCTAGGATACTTCATAGCCAAAACATAACTGGAAGCTTTCACAAATTCCTTCCAAATTATTTTGTTCATATTCAAACCCTCAAAAACACTGGAAGATCTTGCACTACCTACTAACAATCAGTGGAAAGTCAAACTGAATTAAGTTGGCATTTACAGAGCACGACAATAAAACAATGCTTTCTATCACTTTGGAAATGTGAAGCTTTGAGTATAAATCAGGCCTTTATCAACACGTAGTCCTGGGATCTTACATGTATCCATTATCTGGAGAATGCCATACCCATCTCACAATCGCCAACAGAATGACTCCTGAGCTCAAAGACATACAGCTGTGTTCTGTATGACAGATACACAGCAAGGTCAGAAAACCCTGCTTTGGTTCATAGCAAGTAATTGTGAAGTAGTTGGAAAACTTGTGGTCTGCAACTTAAAGGTTTTTAAACACCAGAGAGAAGCCAGACAGCAGATACTGATCTTTTCAAGTCACAGCCAAAATCATATCATGTAGTTTGAGTGATTCATTAAATAAATTCTGATAGCCCTAACAACACTGACAGAAAAAACACCTTGGCCTAGCTGAAATGTAATGTGAAATGTTGAGCAAATGGAAGTCTGAAGACATTTCAGAGATACTCTTTCACTGCCAGCAGGTTTTAGAGTACATATGCCTAATAATACTTTCTTTTGGTGAAAAAAAACCCTTCCAATGAACATTGCTTAAAAAAAATATTCCTACTAAAATCACCAAATTCTAAAGTTGTAAATAAAACTCTACTGTTACTAACACAAAATGCTGAATAAGGCTTTGTGCTATCCAGCTACTTACAAACAGTTTTCCTGTGAGCAGTATAGTGCTGAAGAAAACTGAAAAACTTAAATGAACTTGTACTACAATTATTTCACAATGTATTTAAGTACTTTTCCTCACTGAGCAATCCACAGCACAGAATTTCTGTACTCCAGTAATTGAGGTAGAAATCAACTTACCCTATGTTTTTCCTTTACTTTCTTCCTGTATTCTTCTTTGTCAAATTTGTCTTCTTCACGTAGTATTTCCTTGGCTTTATCTAGGTTGATACCACTGGCATCATCTTCCTCATGTGCTTGCGCCAAACTGGATTTTTGCACAGGCGGCCACTGCTGCACTAGCTGAATTAGACATGTCAGCGAAAAAAGTAATGGTTAGAATCAATTTTTCCACATCACACTTTTGGTGCCCTAAATATTACATACAATATTATCTACACTATTTTTCCAGACTAAATAAGAAGGTCATTTGAAAGGAAATAAATTAACAAACCTTATTTAACATCACATTCATTTAAAAATTACTACTTTAAGTAGTGCCTCCATTATATCACATTACTGTTTAGTGAATTCACTTGAATCTCCTTCCTTATTTTGTCCTCCTTCCTGATTAGAGCAAGTAATTTCTAATTCTGCTAGTGACTTGGAGAGAAAAAACTACTTGCTCTCAAGAAATGACTTTCAGAAAAAAATGTGAGTAAATCTATATAGTACCTTTTGTGTAAACCATCAACATTCAAACATATTAAGACAAAAATTAGACAAGCCTTTATTCCAGAGTACACAAAAAAAAACATGACTGCAGGTTCACGTTTTGAGGGAAGCAAGGAGAACAGACATGGAAGGGTTTTTTTGATTACTGTACAAAGACTGTATTGGAAATGTTTGATGATTCATGATGATGAAATGTTTGATGGATGACACACTGAAGACATCCAGCTTCCCTTAAATATCTGAAACTAAATTCACGACAAAAACTACACACTCACCAAAAATATCCCCATCTATCTTATGACCTAGTAGCTTATACCTCGTGGTATGAGCACACACCTTCAAGAGAAAGGCTTTGCAAAATCATTCTTGCTCATGGACTGGCAGAGTACTAACTCTTGAAAGGAAAACACACGGCAGAAAACATAGTATGCCTTTCAGTACAAATGCAAAATCAAACACATTTAGAAAAAGGCTGTTTATTTAACAGGTACAGATAAATGCAACTCATTGTTTCCACATCCTTTTGTAAAACTGAGTTTGTGCAGTTGTATTTTCCAGAAAGATACATTTCCTAGAAGGCTTTATCAAAGAGAAGCATGTGGAATAGAACAGGAAAATTTCAAAGCACAATTTTATGCAGCTCAGGGAAAAAAAAAAAGCAAGAACAACATCCACAGAGGCAAACTTTGTGTTTCCTAAACGTCACCCCTTTTCTATTGTTGCTTTTCAAATTACAAACTTTGTGATTATTTTCCTCTCCATCCTTGTTCCTTTTGCTTCATTGCATAGATACCTAAAACATTTGCATATGAATTTTGAGAAAACAGCTTCTGAATATCTAAAAATATCTGACGTTGTTGTTTTCAGTCAGTGGGGCAACCTCTAAAACATCTGACTTTCTATCTAATGTTAGTAATTATGTATATAGCTACATTCCCTTCATGTGCAATATGAAATACTTTATTTAGTCAGAAAAAAAGCAAATTATATACTTGCAAAGGTGACCTCTCTTTATGTTTATGCCTTACTGAAATTATTATAAAGGGGAAAAAAAAACGACCCTACTTTTTATCTTAGTGCTGGAAACAGAAAAACAACATGCACAGCATCTTAAGCTGTGAAATCAAATGATAGAAAAGTTTATGGAATGTGGATACTTGCTAGTGAGGATATTTCCAAAGGGAAATCCTAGATTGACTAGAATCCACAATAGTTCCTTTCAGTATAAATTCAGTAATTTTTTTCATTGTTCTATTAAAAGAACTAATCAAGTAACTGGCAGATTTCCAAGCACTGCTACATCAGCACCAGTAGGCCAAAATTTGGTACTTTCTTAGCTTTTCTAACAAAACTTTTACTCTAGAAATAGTGAATGCTGGGAAGAAAACTTTTAATTCCAGTACATTAACTCAAGACTTTGGGGAGCTTTGGCAAAGAGCTACAGGAAAATTGTTTTACATTTCTGTAAGGAAAAAAAAAAACAAAAAAAACCCCAAAAAACATGCTCTTGATTCCACCTGAAATTGACAATAATAGGCAGAAAAGAGATACAGTTCTGTACCTCCACTTACAGATCTCATACAAGTATCTGACACATACAAAGATGAAAAGAGGTCAGTGCTCAATATTTCTCTTTTTTCCCAATGGAACTGAATTCTAAATGGAAGCTGAACTCTGTTGCAAAATGTAAGACAATTACAAAAACTACACATTTTTTAGAAGTGTGTCTTTTCATACAGATATGAAGTATATTTTTGACTTCATAGAAACTACAACTTCAATTCCTGACAATTACTTTTAAGTGATCTTACCTCTCCATCTTCAGTAAAAACTATTTTTGTGTTAACTTTAAATTTCTTCTTCAAGATTTTTTTGGCTTCTTGGGTCTTAGTTGTTTTTTTCTTCACCTTTGATTTTGAAGTGGTCTGGATAAAAGAAAGTTTTCATATATGAGTTTTTTACTAGTCATAGTAAAACTATATATACGTCAAACATAACATATATACTTCAAACTTTCTTAAAAGTAATTAGATGTATTAAAATTTAATTCCTAAAACATGAGTAAGACTAATTTCCAGTAAAAATCAGCCAGCCAACCTCCTCATAAAAGCATTTTAAGCAGTATATTTAGAAATTCATTTACTCTGATTAAAATTTAGCATCATTAAAATCCTGCCAGCACGAGGACACCTGGCTCATTCAAATCTCACTAACCTTTTAGGGACAAGGACACTAGATTCACCAGCTTATGCTGCTAGCAAGCCTCATCAGACAAGAAATACAGTACATCTGACTTGAAGCCATTAACTACGACTGACCAGATACCAATTTCACCTCACTTGTCATCACATTGTCCCCAGGCGCCGCAGTAAACCAGTCTGAGCTATCTGTGTGTCAATGAATGCCACAAGTGGCCATGCAAGAATATTCCTACTCTGCAACCTTTGTCTCTTGCAGAACATCCAGGAGGTGTTTACCAAACTTAGAATGAAGCACCATTTGAATATCAAAAAGAGTTACTAGCATCATAAAGTAGTGAAAAAAAGTGGTGAACACCAGAACAAGTAACAAATGAATCCACAGAAACTGTGAAATCCACAGATGGCCTATGTAAGTTTCCCCAAGGCACTCATCTGGTAGCAACATCACACAACGAAATAATGCGGACATTCACCACCCCCAACACTTCTTCCAAGAACTCTCCTTTCAAGAACGAAGGCTGAATGTGTTCCAACACCTACCAGGGCACAATATACAAAGGACATTTTAAGCAGTGACTGACATTGCAAAAACTATTTTATAGCAAAAAATATTCTGAAGGCATACGTGGAGACTCCATAGGAGAAGGCCCACCACTCATTCATCATCACATAAAGACTGCACTCTCTCCACTACTGAGGAAAAAGTGCCTGAAAAACGGTCACTAAACTGTCTAAACTTCTAATAAATAACAAAGAGCAGTCAAAGCAACCAGAAAGAAAAAGGAAAAACTGAACTTTTCTCACTTCCATTTTTATTTTGGTCATTTTAATCAGTTTTCACATTCTATACAAAATCCACTATAAAAGGAAGCAAAAAAACTAACTCAGAAAGTCACTGTCATTATGGTCAGCACACTGATGCTGAAATATGAACTACAAAAGAGAAAAATTACAGTCCTTTTAACAGGAAAAACGGCTTGTGACAGCTACTGCACTGTGATATCAAGTAATGACCGTATCTATTATAGAAAATAGTAACTGTAGCAGCACTTTGGTCCTCAGTATTGTCAAACAATTTTTGTTGCACTGCGCAGCTACCACTGCTTAGGTATATCTAAAACAGCTCAGAAAGCTGCGCTACTCCCTCATTACCCCACAAACACAAATTGTTTCAGAATCTGCATTAGCATAAAACCCTTACCTCAAAATAAGGACTACTTAGTAGAAGAACAGGAGCTGTCCAGAGGAAGAATTTAAAGAGAGATGTACTTCAAGGTGGTGGGACAATACTACTCACTACCACAGCATTTTCCTTCAGCAACTGCTTTCAGTTCTCTTTTTTTTTTATTAAACAGTCCTCTATTTCTGCACTGCCAATATTATTGGTACCAGCATAATATACTACCACAAAAAAAAATTACTCTAAGATTGAAATTGGTACACCAGTATTTTGCAAAATTATATTTACCTGTGAATTTCAGCTGTTTACAATTCTTGGTTTAAAAACAGTTTTCCTAGCTAAGGAGCACAAATATCCAACAAGCTGTCTTTACATGCACACATAAGCAACATTTCCAGTTGTACCTCGTTCCACCTCCTTCCTCTGAGTTTGATACTGCCAAGTTGCATGGGAAAAAATGAGATAGTACAAAATTTCCAAACAAATAGAAGGAACAAGAGGAGGAGAAGAAAAAAAATGGGAAGCTAAATTCCCTCACTATAGACTCAAAAAGCATAGTGTAAGATCCATGAGTAAATCTAGCAGATTTATAATATTGCTTGTGTAGCACAACACAAAGGGATTGAAATTTTTAAAACCTGCTGAAAAAAGCATGAGTATAAAAAAACTACACACTCTCTAGATAATTAAACTCTGTTTTTTATTAGGACACTGCACTGGGTTTGCATGGCCAGCTTTTGGTACCGGGGGGGCTACAAGGCTGGCTTCTATGAGAAGCTGCCTGAAGCTTTGCCCATGTCCAGCAGGGTCAATGCCAGCTGGCTCCAAGATGAACGTGCTGCTGCCCAAGGCTGGGTCCATCCAAAGTGATGGTAAAGCCTCTGTGATAACGTATTTAAGAAGAAGAAAAAAAAATATGGCACAGATGTAAGTGCAGCCAGAGAAGAGCACAGTGAGGACACATGAGAGGGAAAGCCCTGCAGACACCAAGGTCAGTGCAGAGGAGGGGCTGGAGGTGCTCCAGGCACTGGAGCTGAGGCTCCTCTGCAGCCCCTGGTGCAGACCATGGGAAGGCAGCTGTGCCCCTGCAGCCCCTAGAGGACCATGGGGATGCAGAAATCCACCTGGAGCCCATGGAGGAGATCCCCACTGGAGCAGGTGGATGCCTGACAGGGTGCCGTGAACCCGCAGAGGCCTGGGCTGGAACAGGCTCCTGGCAGGGACCTGCAGACCCATGGAGAGAGGAGCCCATGCTGGAGCAGGTTTCCTGGAAGGACTTGTGACCCATGCTGGAGGAGCCTGTCCTTGAAGGACTGACCCACACTGCAGCAGTTTGCAGAGAACTTTTGCTCATGGGATGGACTCATGTCAGACAAGTTCATGGAGAGCTGTCTCCCATTGTAGGGACCTTACACTAGAGCAAGAGAAGGACTCCCTTCCCTAAGCAGTGGCAGGAATAACGTGATGAACTGACCACAATCCCCATTCCCTGTCTCCCTGTGCCACTGGGGAGGAGGAGGTAGAACTGAAAAGGAAGGGTGCAGGGAAGGTGTTTTAAAGGTCTGGTTTTACTACTCATTATCCTGCCCTCATTTTGTTATCAATAACTTCAATCAGTATCTCCAATTTAAGTCTGTTTTGCTTGTGATGATATTTGTTGAGCAATCTCTCCTGGTCCTCAGGGCAACTCATGAACCCTTTTTCAAATTTTCCTTCCCCTGCCCAGCTGTAGAGGGACGTGATAGAGAGGCT
>VXBU01014869.1:0-19543 GCA_013400315.1 Bombycilla garrulus
CTGCCTTTCAAAACCAAGACAATGATATACATAGAGAAAGAGGCTGGAATGACACCCCCCATTCTTAAGTTTAGTTTCTGTGCTCACATTCCTTGAATTTTCTGGATATGGATAATCTGATACCTCAGAATGCCAACAATATATGGCTTTTTTTCTATCCATCTTACACATTTTGTAACACTGTACACTAATACAAGGGTTTTTACTCTGAAGATTAAAAAATTCATCTGCCAAAATCTTCAGAACCAGAAAAATAAGATATTCCTATCCTTCTAGTTCCCACGAGGGTTTATTCATTCATTAGAGCAATCTGTAACTTGAGGATTTAACAACAGCTTCATCCTGAGTCCAAAAATTTAGAATCATCTACTGCTCTGGGAAGGAGCCAACTATAATTCTGAAGTGTTACACATTTTTTAAAAAAATAGACGAACTACAACTTTATGATATATCCCAATATTTATAAAGCTGGATGTCGGATAAGTGACTCATATTCCGAATCAAATGTTACTTTCAAAATGATTTCTGAATACATTCTGAATACATGAATACTTAATGTTCCTTTCATTAATTGTACTTTTTGGATTAATTTTCCTTGGCTAGCATTACATTGATCTGTACATCATTATCAGGCAACTGAAATTCACATGACTACTCATACTGGTAGGCAACTTATTGGGGTAAAGACTGACAAAGCCTTTTATCACTTTGTCAGATAAATTAGGTTTTCACAAAATCCCTTTTCCACAAATTTAATATATCAAGGTTTTCAACCTGTTTCAGTGCAACTAACAGTGTAAATGAAAAGCTTATGAAAACTAGAAAGCCTACAGGTCTGTCTTGGTTTTAAAAGACAGGTGCCTGCCAAGGAAGGCAGGAGCTTCTCTTGGAATAGAAAATGTAAAACCCCCCCCTCAAAATTATTTAAAGGGGCTCTCAGGCAAAGACATGAGGGCAGGAATAACAGTTCTTCAATATGTATAAACAAAATAAAGTAAAACAAAAACCAACAAACTACAACCTAATAGGAAAATTAGAATAAGATGCAGTATTAAACAAAAAACAAAACCTGACAATTAGAATACAACTTGACACCCTGTCAGTCAGGGTGTTGGTAGCAGTCCAGTCTGAATGGTGGCTCCAGTAGTCCTCCTGGAGTGACAGATGGTTCTGTTGAAGCAGAGATCCTGTAGAAGGGCAGAGTTTTCTTCCAATGGTCCAGTGGTGATATTGAAGAGTCTGGTCCTTCCTCTGGGAATCCAGTGGGAGAAAAGGCTGCTCCTCTGGGAATCCAGTAGAAGGCAGATGCCTGTTCTGTCCAAATGCCAGATTATATCCAGGTGGGAATGCTTGGCTCCTCCCCATGGATAGAGGTTCTCACAATGGGCTGATGTCATTCTCTGAGTCATGTGGTGGGTCCTCATAATGGGCTGATATCATTCTATGAGTCACGGGGTGGGTCCTTAATTTCCCATTAAACAGAAATAGCTCCTGGAGGGAGTTATCTATGACTCATAGGACAAGGCATTGATGGTCCATTAATAGGAGATAGTCTGGGGGAGTAGGTAAGGAAAACAACTGCCCCTCCTGGTTTTAACTGTTCATGAAGATGAAGATAGAATACATATTTTCTGGAATATTTTTACATTGTAACCTATGACAAGGTCATTAAAGGTTCATAAGATATTTTGACTTTTACCTCATGCTTCTCATATGGTCAGTCCTTCACATTAGGTATAATTTCTTAATTTATATTCAGAAGTAAGACATTTTAATAGTGAAAAGAAAAAACACTTATGGAGTTACTTCCTGCCTTGGTTGGACCCTTTTCTTCATGACTCTATAAAAGTTATCTTTCCTTAACTGGAAAGCAGAAATTGGTTGTTGCACATACAGGTAGGTATTTTTAGCTTTGACTGACACAAAATTCTCCCCTCATTTTACTTCTCAATTCGGCTTAGAAAAAATGTCTATGCCCTTTAAGTCTGGCACTAAATATACAGAAGTGTAAAGAAGAGTGGAACATGAAATCTAGAAATGTGAATCTACTGTATATAAGTTTCTTTAACTAGATTGAACTTAGCATTCATGAAAAATCACATTAAATGCAATGAGGCAACATGTCTTCCATTTTTCCACAAGGTAATAGAGTAGCAATATCAACTTTATTTCTCACTTTGGATGTTCCTTCTCCCTGGAAGAATTTCCTCCAAAGGAGCTACTTCAATTTATTTTTACAGTGATGCAGCTCACTGTTGAAGCTATACAGCAAGTGGACTAAGTGACTGATTAAATTTTGTGGATTGTAGCAGCAAGGGATAAGAATGGATTTAACACAGCAGTTAATTTATTTAACACACACTATTGGAACTTTTAGCACAACTAGGACAACCTACAACTTCAACGAAGAAATGTGTCTTTTTATACTGGCTGGACAAGGGAGTAGTGGACTACCTCCTTCTATAAAGTTGTATTTAATTCTTTTCACATTTGCAAACTATACATAGCATAGAGAGGATCTGAAAAATCCCCTACAGTAAATTCAGTGAGACAAGCATTAGGTATAGAGAAATTCTGCTCAATATTGATCAGATTCTGCATCCTCAGTGACCCACCACCATCAATCTACATATGCAACCTTCTTTCACTTTATTCAGTAATGTATACACCTAATAAAACCTGCTGAGAAAAGATAAGGGAGGGGGAGAGAATGAAAATAAAAAATCAAATCTCTCTTCAAAAAGAAACCTATGATTCCTGACTCAAGTCATCTCAAAAGGGAGGCCTTAGGAACAGCCAAGCATTATCACACAGTATCTGACTCCCTAACCTGCAAATGATTAATGGCATCCCTGAGGTAGTTGTTACTGCTATCAGCACACACACCTCGAACAGCACCAGCTGTGACCTCCATCAAAGTTGGAGATTTCTTTATAAAAGAACAAGATTTCAGATGGGAAAATAGAAGAAAACTTCTGAGGGATTAATAAAATCTTTACTTTCCCCACACAGTTAATTGAAAGAATTTAAAAACTCTGTGTTGGATATTCCAAGGGTGAAAACCTTGGAAAACAAATAAAGGTGGGGGATAGAAAGGCTTTTCTAGAAAATTTAATTCCATCTCAAAAACAAGCTTCTATTAACTTTAGAATCCACAACCTGCCAGGATTGTAACAGACACAAAACAAAGATCTCTTGAAATACATAGATATTTTCCCCCCCATTTTTAATTAATTTTGGACATACTGATATGTTTTCCGGTGTGCCTTGGTTTTGAAAGACAGGTGCCTGCCAAGGAAGGCAGGAGCTTCTCTTTGAAACAGAAAATGTAAAACCCCCTCCCTCCAAATTTTTACAACCTCTAAAATTATAAGGCTCTCAGGCAAAGATATGAGGACAGGAATAAGATCTTTAATAGGTATAAACAAAATAAAGTAAAACAAAAACCAACAAACTACAACCTAATAGGAAAATTAGAATAAGATGCAGTATTAAACAAAAAACAAAACCTGACAATTAGAATACAACCTGACACCCTGTCAGTCAGGGTGTTGGTAGCAGTCCAGCCTGAATGGTGGCTCCAGTAGTCCTCCTGGAGTGACAGATGGTTCTGTTGAAGCAGAGATCCTGTAGAAGGGCAGAGTTTTCTTCCAATGGTCCAGTGGTAATGTTGAAGAGTCTGGTCCTTCCTCTGGGAATCCAGTGGGAGAAAAGGCTGCTCCTCTGGGAATCCAGTAGAAGGCAGATGCCTGTTCTGTCCGAACTCCCAGATTATATCCAGGTGGGAATGCTTGGCTCCTCCCCTTGGGTGGAGCATCTCACAATGGGCTGATGTCATTCTATGAGTCATTCAGTGGGTCCTTAATTGCCCATTAAACAGAAATAGCTCCTGGAAGGAGTTATCTATGACTCATAGGACAAGGCATTGATGGCCCATTAACAGGAGATAGTCTGGGGGAAGAAGACAAGGAAAACACTGCCCCTCCTGTTTTTAACAGCTCATGAAGATGGAGATAGAATACATACCTTCTGGCATATTTTTACATTGTAACCTAGGACACAGAGCTATGGCTGTCAGAAGAAGTGGACGGGACAGTCCTGAAAGAATGAGTATCAGGGAAAAAAGCCCCTGTCTGGTCATACTACTGTAGTGGGTGACCTTGACTGGATGCCATACACCCACCAAAGCTTCTCTGTCACTTACCTTCTTAGCTGAACATGGGAGAGAAAATACAGCCTAAGTTCATGAGTTGAGATAAGCACGAGATCACAAACCAAATACTATCATGGGCAAAACTAGAGACAGAATTAGAGATATCAATTGAATTTATCAATTAAAAAAAATCAGAGCAAGATAATGAGAAGTAAAATAAACCTTAAAAACACCTTCCCTCCATCCCTCTTGTCTTCACAGGCTCTACCTCCTCCCCCTCAGCAGCACAGGGAGATGAAGAATGGAGATAATTATCAGTTCATCACAGGTTGTTCCTGCTGCTGCTCTGGAGGGGAGTCCTGCCCCTGCTGTAGTGTGGTGTACCTCCCATGGGAGACAGTTCTCCAAGAACTTCTCCAATGTGGGTCACTCTTCCAAAGCATGCAGTCTTTTCACGTACACCCTGCTCCAACATGGGTCCCCCAGGGTCACAAGTTCTACACGGAAATCCACTCCAGCATGGACTCCCCTTTCCACAGGTCTGCAGGTTTCTGCCAGGACCCTGCTCCAGCATGAGCTTCCCACAGGTTCACAGCCTCTCTGGTGTGGGCCCCTCCATGGGCTGCAGGTAGATCTGTGCATGCCCGTGTTCTCCATGTGCTGCAGGGACACAGCTGCCTCACCAGGGACTGCAGGTGAATCTCAGCTCTGGCACCTAGAGCATCTCCTGCACCTTCTTCTGCCCTGACCTGGGTGTCTGCAGAATATGTGTTCCACTCACATATTCTCACCCTGGCTACAATTACTTCTGCACAATACCTTTTTCTCCTTCTTAAATCTGTTATCAGAGGCATTACTCCCGTCACTTGTTGGCCCAGTGTTGGCCAGCAGCAGGACCATCCTAGAACTGGTTGGCCTTGGCTATGCGGGGTATGAGAGAAGCTTCTGGCAGCTTATCATAGACACCACCCCTGTAGCCTTGACAACTACCAAGACCTGGCCCCTCAAACCCAAAACAACTACTAAACTCACTCTCTGCAGGGGCTGACACCACTCACAGGACATTCTTTACCCAGTCTATGGTAAAGAGAAAACAAACAAACCAACCAACACCAGAGAAACCACTAGATCTCCTTCTAGGAAATGTAATCACAAACAACTGACATGGACAAGTTTTTCCTCAGATAACCAGAACCAATAACTAAACATCTCTCCCACACTGCAGTACCACCTGTGCTCCAAAACATCAAATGAAAACATAGGAGATCTTCCATAGAACATCTGTAGATTGGAATACAATCCTCATAAGCAGTCATGTAAGCAAGTAAAATACACATAAAGCCATGCATTGACTGATAAACAGTGTCAATATTTTGATAAAGCTCAGGAGAAGAACCAACCTTTTCCTCATGACAACAAAGCAATTTAACTTCTGAGCCTGAAAACTTCCACTGGTTTTCAAGGTCAGTGACTTTAACGTAAAAGAAAGGACAGACCCATTCTGGCAACTTTTTGAAGTACCACCTTGAAAATGAGAAAAATCTATTTAATCTCTCTTAAACTGAACATGCCTACAGCCCAAGTTGGCAGTGAACAAGCAGGGTATTATAAAGAAGCTGCAACACATACGGGAGTGATGTATGGGATCCTGATAAGAATGAGAGTGCCTTCCCAGTTAGCTCCAAAAGCATCTATGCCTACCAGCTTACAACAAGATGATGTGGTAGGGCTGCAAGAATCTGTAAATGCCCCTGCTGAACTGTGTTGTCCAGACCAGAGATACCACTGCTTCCAAGACAGTGCAGTGAGAACAGTGATGAGCTCACCCTCACACACCTGCACACCTGTACTCCACCTAAGGGTCATTCACATTTAAAACCATGTAATTACCATCAAAAGCTGTAAGAATCCATAACTTATCACAGAAACATGACCATCTATGACATTAAGACATGGGTGCCACTCCATGGTAGCCAGACAGCTATTTCAACTGAGTAATTTCTCTTACTGACATTGCTAAAGGCAGAATTCAATTAAACAGGCTGAAATAGGATACAGGTTCAACTGGATATTTGATGACCAGAAGTGTTTAGGGCTTTCATTTCATGTCTCATTCAGAAGATAAATGAGTACCATTCTGAAGATTAAATTGCCAACAAAGAATGTCTCTTCAAAAAAAGTCAACTAAAAAAAGGTAATTTTACTCTTTACCATTCTGTTTGTCTCTGAAATGACTGATCTACTCAGTAGATATTACATGCTGAAAGAAATAATTCAGATGCTGCACATCTTAAGCAGTAGGAAACTTCAGCTATTGAACAGCCTGAATTGCTAAATCAGAAGTTCCTTTTTAAAAGCAAGGAAATGATTGATGTATTTAGGAAGAACTCTATTTCTGCAAATGTGAAGGACTGAACAGATTTTTATCGTAACTTTTTACAAAGTTTGAACATAACTTTGACATATACTCAACCTCGAGGTTGAGTATAACTGTTATTTTAAAGTTGCTTCAATCATAATGGAGGTAGCAAAGGAAATATTCAGCCAGAACCATACAAGTTTTCTTTTATGCTTCATATCTACCCTATATTAAGAACAGTATTATTTTAACATCTTGTATATTCTTTCTCTGGGGACTACAGGCATGAACAAAAGCCAAACTAAAACAACAGGAATCAGCAGAGTTAGTGAGCACTGAACCTGGATTTGGCTTTAATACCACATTTTCTAGGAGACAGATACACAAGTTTCTTTCATACCCAACAGGTATTACTCTATTGATTTTACTTATTTATTTTTAATATGTTACCAGGCATGGTATGTTGGATTATCCAGGAAAAGTCTTCTGTTGTGAAGGGAATTCTTTGGGTACATTACACATTTTCTGCAGAAAACTGACACATCACTAGCAAAGAAACAATAGATCATAATGCTTCACTTGATACAGAAAAAGCCTGGGAGGACAAAAGAACATTTCTAAGGTTCCATATCAGCAAAACTTCCTATTTCATTTATTCTCTGTACATACATATGAGTATAATCCTAATGATAAACTTGTTTTGACTCCACACGCTGCATGTAATTCAGCAGATTCTGCAAAGAGTCACCTCCTTTGGTTGTGGTTTCTTCACTGTAGTGTAGTTTTGTACAATTCATGAAATCTTCTTGGAAAAGACCGTTGCAAACCATGGCTGTTACTCTTGCGAAAACAGATAGTGTGAAGGACTGAAATACAACAGAATTGTGGATGTTACAGTGGCTATGTCAGTAAAGAGGGGATGGTGCTCCCTTCAACAAGGGCTTAACTTACATTTTCACCCTGACTCCTTAAAGCAAAATGATTGGATTAGTTATCCTCATTGTACATTAGCTATAATCTACATAAGTCACCTAAGAAAGTGATTTATGTCATTTTATTCACCTTCCAAGGATTACATGAATGGGGACATTATTTCATCCTCTAAATGTCAGCCTAATGACAAAATGAAAGCAAGTGGTTGATGCTTTTGCAGTGATTAAATCTGATCAACACTGGAAAAGGTCTTGCCCAAGAGTTCCCCAGCTGTGTGCTCTCCCTCCCTCTGACCCCTTCCAGCTTTCCACTGTGTTTACAGGAGCTCAGAAAGAGGGGAAAAAAGAGAAATGAGCTCCACAGCAAATTCCTGGAAGAAAAGTCCATCAAAGGCTGGGAGGCTCTTGTGGCTCCTTCCTGCAAAGCTGGACCTATAGGGAGCATGGGGTGGGAAAGGTGGCCCTCAGGACACAGAGCTGTATGCTGATCCCTCCTGGATCTCCTAGGCACCCCATCTCAGGCAAGGATGGTCCTGAATATCCTCCTGGATCTGTCCTGGAAAGGTCCCTACTACCTGGTAGTAGGGAGGTGATGCTCTCACCTCTCACATTCATCCCACGCAATTCCCCTAGCACTTGCTTTGCCACTGGGGTGTTGATCCCTATTTTTAGGGTGTCAAGCCCTTTACCCCTGGGGGTAGTCCTTGGAAGCGCCCATTGGCATAACCAACATTTCTGGGGGGCAGGGAGCACTGGTGAGGGAGGGGCTGTTCCTGGTGACCTGAAACTTGGCTCCTGCTGAGTGCCAGGGTGTCCTAGGTTACAATGTAAAATATTCCAGAAGGTCTGTATTCTATCTCCATCTTCACTAACTGTTAAAATTAGGAGGGGCAGTGTTTTCCTTACCTCCTCTCCCGGACTATCTCCTAATAATGGGCCATTAACACCTTGCCTTATGAGTCATAGATAACTCCCTCTGGGAGCCATTTCCTGTATAATGGGCAATTAAGGACCCACTGAATGACTCATAGAATGACATCAGCCCATTGTGAGAAGCTCTGCCCAGGGGGAGGAGCCAAGCATTCCCACCTGGATATAATCTGGGCATTTGGACAGAACAGGCATCTGCCTTCTACTGGATTCCCAGAGGAGCATCCTTCTCTCCCACTGGATTTCCAAAGGAAGGACCAGACTCTTCAACATCACCACTGGACCATTGGAAGAAAACTCTGCTCTTCTACAGGATCTCTGCTTCAGCAGAACCATCTGTCACTCCAGGAGGACTACTGGAGCCACCATTCAGACTGGACTGCTACCAACACCCTGACTGACAGGGTGTCAGGTTGTATTCTAACTGTCAGGTTTTGTTTTTTGTTTAATACTGCATCCTGTTCTAATTTTCCTATTAGGTTGTAGTTTGTTGGTTTTTGTTTTATTTTATTTTGTTTATACATATTAAAGAACTGTTATTCTTATCCTCACATCTTTGCCTGAGAGCCCCTTTAAATAATTTGGAGTGAAGGGGGTTTGCATTTTTCTATTCCAAGAGAAGCTACTGCCTTCCTTGGCAGGCACCTCTCTTTCAAAACCAAGACACAGGGGCTTTCTGCCTGCTGGGCTGGGGGAACACCCTCTCTGAGCTCAGCCTCCCACCCATTCCTTTCCACAGCTCCTTCCAGACAGCATCCCCTACAGATACATCCTGCACTGCTGTCCCTTGGCCAGGGGCCTCGTGGCTCATGCCAGGCTCTTCTCCCTCCCCAGGGAGCCTCGTCCTAGTAAAGGGAGAGCCCCCCACAGCCCAGGACTCTCCAGCTCAGCCCCACATGCCAGAGCCAGGCCGCCATCTGAGCCCACATGCCCTGAGTCAAGTGGGGATTGGCAGCTGTCTTGGCCACAGCCACCACAAATAAATTGAGGTTCAAACTTGTGACAAGAGGAAAAGGGCCAGCAAAACCTCAACTCGGGGCATGAGGAGAGCAGACGTCAGGCTGCTCAGGGAACTGGTAAGCGAGGTCCCTGGGAAAAATATTCTTGAAGGCACTGGGGTCCATTGGTGCTGCTCACTTCTGAAACATCACCTCCTAAGGCCGCAGGAGGAGACGATTCCCAAATGTTGGAAGCCAAGCAGACGAGGCAGAAGGCTGCCTTGCCTGAACAGGCATCCTCTCTGGGAAAGGGGATGGAAAAGGAAGCTGTGCACTCTGTGGAATCCAAGTCACGAAAGAATACACAGATGCTTCTTCCCTCTGTGGGGAGAAATTTGGTGTGGTGATGGAGGTGGCCAGAAATGTGGGGCACAATAAAAAGAGTGTCTTAAAATGGAAGAAAGAGTCTTTCTTAATAGAAGAAAGTGTTGCAGAAATAACATTGTCCCCTTCCAAGGATCAGGATGGTCACCTCACAAACAGGGCCAGAGACAGGGTGTTTAATGCACTTTCTTCCTTTGTCTTCAATACTTATCCCTCCCTTCCCAGTGAAAAACATGGATTATCACACTGGACCCTCCAGAGCCCAGAGGAGGGCAAGTCCTTCTCAGCAACCTCCAAACCATCCGTGTGCTATCCACCATGTTTCCATCCTGAATCCAAACCCAGATCTTTGCCACTTACTGGGAAAAAAATGGATCCTATCCCATTGAAAACCAGTACATCAGTCAGCTTGTCACACAGCACACCTTGTCCCTGCTCATCTCACACCTGGACACCTGCTCCAGAAGGATTCTGTGAGGAACAGGATCAAAACTCCTCCTAGAATCTTGAAATAGAACCTGCATTGCCTTCCCATCACCCATGAGCCACGTGACCTTATGACAACAGGATAATCAATAATTAGACAAGAATTCCCCTCTGTTATCTCACACTTCCCATGGCTGACGCTGGCACTGTCCTTCCATCCCTTCCCAGCATTGCCAAGTATGACCTCCTCCACCATTTTTCCTGCTATCGAGATTAGATTAACAGGGCTGGAGTTTCCTGCAAAGTCCAGGCCCTTCCTGTTGTCCCGGAGTGACCAGGACACCCGTCAAGTTGGATATAGCTGGAGGACATTGAGTCAGCAATGGACCTCCTTGCCTTTCAGGAGCTTGGGTAGGTAATTTAGGGAGTTCCTGTTGGGACATATCGGAATGAATCCCATCCAACACCACACCCTCATGGATATTGCTCTGGTCCAAGCTCCCCAGCAATCCCAAATGGAAGATCACTGTCCCTCACACCACTGCGCCTCCCCCATTGGACATCCTTCAGCACCCAGAGAAGCCAGCGGTGCTTGACAAAGCCAGGGTTTGTGGGACAAGGACACTGGGAACAGCTAAAAGCGGAGAGGATGCCCAGAGAGCTGAATTCTCACAGGGTTCTGCCACACTGAGTGCATCAGAGAGGATGCTTGACATGGCTTTGGGCATTGGAATCCTGCTGGCCCTGGTGGGCTGCACAACCATCAAGGGCTGAGCTGAGTGTCAGCCACCCTCGAGCTGGGAGAGACTGTGGACAGGACACAGGATCCCAGTGACCTTCTGTCCCCAGTACCACCTTGCTGGTTACATTTACTTCATTTGCTTAGAGCATTCTTTTACCATATTTTTTTTTCAGGGAAAAAAATCTTATATTAAAAAAGAAAAAATGCAGGAAAACTGACATTTTGTCAGAATTAAACACACAATAAGCTGTACAATATCAGTATGTTTTTCCCACGTGGTTTTCTTCAGTCCCTTCACTTGTTGGGAGTATTTCTCAAAAAGAAATTGGTTTCTTATGCTGGTTTTGATGAATGAGGCACATTTTCCCTCACTAGACCTTCATTAACATCAATGAAATAACTCATGAAATATGCTAGCATTCACTATTTTGAACTTAGGCAGAAACATGGCTCTACACATTAAAATTCTCAGAGTTGTACAGAGTTTCTTAAAAGACTAAACTCTGCTCAGTTTGAACAGGATCTTACTCCTAAATTAGTTAGATTAAGGAGTTAAAAATGGAATATTAATCATCGGCAGCTTTGTTACACAGATTGTTCCACACAAAAACCCCACTCTAGATGTTCTTTTATTTCACTAGAGCCATTTATTATTCATTTCACCTAATTCAGTTGCACCAGATGGTAAGGCTTCCATTCAGGTGAAATTCCCACTGAAGCCAAAGGATTCCTGTATTAAAAATTCTAAGTACCTCTCTATGCCTGCTTGAGATTTTTTGAGTTTCGAGTTTTATTTTTAAGTTATCAGCAAATTTAAATATTCATGGTTGATTCTCTAGTCCAGAGCTGGCTATTAATAAGAAAAAGAAAGGTGGAAAAGAGCTTATTAAACTCAGTAATGTTCCCTAAATACAGCCCATAGCTGGAGAGCTTCAGGTGGTTTTTATTCAGTTTCTGGCTGGTCTACTACCTAATTCTGGTATTTGTTTGTAGACTTACTGTTTTCCACTGATGTAGGCATCTGCCTGGAAAAAAGTTTAAGCAAAAAAAAAAGGGATTGCAATGTCCTGGCAAAATAAGCTATAAAATAGCATTACTGCACTGCACTCAAAAGCAGACTTGCTAGGTTTTTTTTTTTAATTCCAGTCAAGTGAGATGTCATTTGCAGTTAATTTACCATGAAGCTGGTATTTTAAAGCAACTGCCTTTTCTGTTCAGCTGACAGCACAAGGAAAGCTTCATATATAGAAACTTCTTAATTGTAAAATGGAAATTGCATTAACATATGAATATTTCTATTTGCTCAAATACAAATATTTGCCCAAAATTTTGAACATTTTGCAGTTCTCTGTTTTCTTTAAATACATTCAGTGGTGATTCTGCCACTTGAAACAAATTTAAATCCCACTGCTTTATCCTCAGAATCCCAGAGGAACCTGAAGCAGATATGCCTGCACATAGAGCATGTGAGAGATGTTCTAGGTGATAAACTGAACAGATGATAAATTAGGGACTGAGAAGTCTATGAAAGGACTAAAGCAACATAGCCTCCAACAGAGAACCAATTCCAATGCCTCAGAGCAAGGCTTTTGTACAAAATTTGGCCATAAGCTCTCAGCTATAGGAAGTTCAGTAGGAACATAGGGCTTTTATATTTAGAATTCAGAGTTTGCTGCTCTTAATCTGAACGTGATGATTCTCCTGTAGTACCTAATTAGAACTTATGGATGAATAAACACTTAACACTGTGTAGCATCAGCCAAAAGGAACAAAGAAAACAGGAACAAACAAACCTCCCTTTCTTCAGTGATTTCCAGGTGCTAAGTACATGGCAAAGGGATGTACTAGCATTTTTTTACCTGTTTAGCTAGGATAGCCTATATTCCTCACACATGCTCTTGTCTCACCTAGGAAAGACAGGGACCTCCCTCCATCCTTCTTCACAAACCTGGGTGTCTGCAAAGCTGCGGTTCTCATGTTCTCACTCCTCTCTCCAGCTGCAATTGCTGTTGTTAAGTAACATTTTGCCTTTCTTAAATACATTATCCCAGAGCTAATATCAATGTTACTGATGGGCTTGGCCTTGGCCAGTGTTGGGTCTGTCTTGGACAGGCAAAAGCTTCTGGCAGCATCTCCAGAGAAGCCTCCCTGCTCTCCCTCCCCTACCAAAACTGTCACACAACCCAATACATATGAGCACAAGTCATACAAATAATAAAACACTGGAGCATTAAAACAATTTGTAACTTTTGAAGGTATCATCTCAGGTAACATAAAAGATTAATATAGCTGATATTCCTTTAATTAGAAACAAAGAAAAATACACAGACTTAAAGACCTGCACATGACAAATAAACTACACAGGAAGGTTAAAATACTACATAAAAAACCTCCAACAAACCACCATCACCAAAAAACCACCACCCCAAACCCAGTGTCTGCTTAGTGTTTTTTCCTGGCTTTTAAAAACAAACTAATACATATATATATGAGGCAGAGTATAAACACTGATGAGTTGTCTCCTCATGTGAGGGTCAGCTGGGTGGTGAATAGTGTCCTTGGTCTGGGAGATTGACACTGAGATAAAACAACTTTTTCTTCCACTGACAGTTACTTGTTGATTTTCAGACAGAAGTCCCCTTGATCCTCAGAGATGGCCTTACTCAGATTTTTCTAGTAAATATTCTTTGATCTATTCCCTGGTATCTTTACAAATGACAGCTTTGTTTTCTCCATCACATTAAGATATCACCCTTGCCATTTTGCAATAAGCACAGCTGGGACAAATGCTGCAAATAGCTTGGCAGCAAATGGAGCAGGACAATCTCAGCCACCTGGAACATCTGCCATTTCCAGGTCTGTCACACCCTCAGGAGTGACATATCAACCACAGCCTCCATTCTCTGTAACAAGCTAAGCATCACTTGCTTTACCCCTCTTGTCCCACTCTATCCTGGCTTTGTCTCACCTTGAAATTAGAGGATTTAGAAAGAATCTCATGCAAAGCCTTGTGCCCACAGCGGCACAAAAGATCATAGATAGAGAAAGGCAGGGAGTTTTGACATTTAGCTTACCATACTCATGGGAAAATCTCTTTCTCTTTCTCTGCTTTGCTTTGCTTTTTATTTGCTCCTTTTTTAAACCAGGCTCCTTGACTGAAATGTCTTCGATAGACACACACCTAAAGATTAATCCAGCTTAAGAATCAAAGAAATGGCTCATATAAATACAATACTCACATTTTTTCGAACCATAGGGTCCACAGGAATAGAGACTATAGGTTTTACCCAAAGGACTGCAAAACACAATATATATTCCAGAAGAAACAATTTAAGAGACGAGAACACTAAGATTTTATGCAGCTTCTTAGACAACAACTGCAGATACTGCCAACTATGATGAAACAAATCAGCTGAAGATCTCCTCATTCCCATGATGTAACATCACATACCGAAGATGTAAGCACAGCAATATTTCATTATATACCTGTGAAATCAGTGAGGTGCTAAAGAATCCATATATAACTACTGCAACACAGCAAGTCTTGATTTACTTACTCACTTGCAATATAATTAATAGAATTCAAAGCAAATTTGTCAGCCATGGTACATACTGAAAAATTACCTCTCACGCCAGTATCAGACAATTCTTTGCAAGCCCAACCTAAAACAACATGAAAAAATAACCCTAGTAATTATCACATCCTGATGCTCTGCTGCCTTATCTTACCCTTGCTTCTGTTTATAATCAGCAGCTTTGACATCTCTCTATCATTCTATGTGATATGACAGCATATTTTCCAGTGCTTTACAAAGACTGAACACACATGTACTGCTATCACGGAAATATCCACCTCCATGAGCTCCAGCCCACACAAAGCCCTTCTAATCTACTAGAAACATATTCCCCATTTATTGTGTACCACTTCAGACAGCAACTGTCACAAGACAGGGGAGAAAAGCTGTGGTGTGCTGGTGTTGAACCCATTTTGGAGGCAATGCTCTTCCATTGCCACAAGCCCTCCTGCAGCCCCTGGAAAAATACTGCACTTTCCTTTCCATGCCCCTAGTTGGGAACCCACTGTTTCAAACCCTTCTGCTATTTACTGCTCATCACCTAAAATTCTAATTTGTACAGACAGACACCGTAAATAACTCCCACCACTGGTCAGATCCCAGAGTGCTCAGATATATTTCTTAGATCCACACACAGGACTCCAGCACATGCAGACAGGTGTTCAAGGAATGCCTACAATTTCCAGGCATTCAATCATGTGTTTACTCCTACCTTTGATATCATAGGTAGTGCTGTCTATCTCATCCTCACCACTTCATCAGTAGCAGTAGTGACTAACAGTCCACAAATACAGAATAACTGTGAACCTGTCCACAAAATCAGCATTAAAACTCCACTGACCTGTTGTTCATTCACAGACAAAAAAGGAGCTCAATGAATGATCCAGAGTTTTTCCGTTTTAAACGTTGCAAAAGGATGAGATGTATGGAAATCTGGGGCACTTGAGTTCATGCTGCCAGCAAATATCACAGAGTAAAGTATTTGTACTCCTCTCTGCACACCAAAATGTCTCTTAGAAGCCTTTAACAGGGAACCCTGCCTGGGTTCAAGCTCACAGTGTTACATACAGTTACAGATGCCTATCTCCAGCTCAGCCATCATGCTGGAATCATACGGCAATGTCACTACAAATTCCAACAGCAAAGATTTCCAACACAAGTATCACAACTGTGTTAAATACCATCAAATAGTAATGATCACAGAGATCACAGATTTCAGCTCTGGACAGAAAAACACAAAATGAACAAAAAAGAAGTGATTCAAAGATAAAATCAGATCCTAAAAAAAAAATTCAGTCAGGAGCATCAAGACATACAAAAAAAACCCCAGCATTCTAAAGAATAGATGGAGAAAGGAATTACTTGACAGTATCAGTGAATATCAATTTGCAGATCACCTTCAAAAAGGAAAGATAGCCCCACAACTGTTACAATGATTTCTCATGTCAACCAAAGTGAATGGCGAGAGATAATTCTTCTTAGCAGTATGTTGAATTATGTATCTGTACATAAGTGTTAAATGTGTATTTTAATTTCACCTTAGTAAATTACCAGTATAAATCCTGCCCTTCTCAAATATCTCTGAATTTTTAATTAACTTAATATCATAATTTCAACCAGGCAGCCAGAAACTATGAGTAACATATGATTCATATTCAGAAGTAAACACACCTGCTTTTCGACAACATTTCTAATTACTGACTCATTTTACCCTTTTACATGGCATTGAAGCCAATTTGGGTCGTACTGTTTTTAGCTGGTGACAAGTCCTTTCAGCTCACAAATAATGTATAAGAAGTTGCTGCGTTGTCAGTTTGGAGGACATTTTCAAATGCACTGTGGCAAATTGAATACATTACCAAAACACATCACTTTACTTCTGATACGCCTCACTTCACTATGAGCTTCCACCAAAGTTTTGCCAAGAACATATAAGGTTTGATTTGAAGCATTGCCCCACCATTTCATTGTCTTAGGTCTGTATCATAATGATTGAAGGAGTGGTACCATATACTAAATAAAACAGTGTTTATTTCTAATGTTAAAGATAACAGGAGAACAACAAACATGGGGCTATAATACTTAGGTGCCCTTTAAAAATTGCAGCAAACTGCAGTGAGACAATGAAGAAAGCCTTTACTGAACTGCCTCCTGTTCCTGAAAGCATTGTCTTTTAGGGGTAATCAGTGAAGCAAAAGGAACCCTGCTTCAAATGTGGTTCATGACTTCTCTACTCTGAGCATTCAGTCTGGCCAGGACATGTACCTTCAGAAGGCTGAATCTGTTCTCACAGATCTGATGTGCACTTAGCCACTGAAATATGCATATGACATAAGATGTATCTGCTGAAGTTTTCAAACCCTTCAACACATCTAAAATGTGACAAATTCTCATACACAAAGCCCTGTTCATTCTCCAACCAGTCTGTACGTGAGATTTCTTAAAGCTAACATCATTATCTTGATTTGTAGCATACTAGTAAACTCTATACACCTTCAAAGAAAAAAAAAAAATAAACTGCCTTCTGGTTCAAGTTGTACAGATTTTACTCACAGAAGTTATCACCTTCTGACATCTACCTCTAAATTGTTTGATATAATGAGAGTACCATACCTGCCATGCTTCCTTTAGTTGGTGTTTTAACTCATATTGTAGATCAAAACAATACAAAAGCCATGAAAAACATAGGAGTAAAAAATGGTTATGTCCTCCATTTATCAATTTTAAACCATCACTTCAATAGTGTAGAGAATCTGTGCTCTAGATATGAAAGTCCCTTTACAGCTATAAGAAAAAAGAATGTTCTAAGATCCTTGGATGAAAGAATCACAGGCAGAGGAGCTGAAACCTGGCCTGAAGTCCTGGGTAGGCAGGGCACCTTTGGGCAACTCTGGCAGTACCATATTGTCACATAGACAGAACATATCTCTAGTATCCTGCATCTTCTGAATATACCGACGGCTCTGAGTAACAGGTGTTTTAGGAAGGAATGAGCAAATTACACATGGGTAACGAGCAGGAAGGATTAGCAGTGGGGAGCCATGGCAGGCAAGGCTCTGAGGTAGGAATGCCTTGCATTACTTCCCCATGATATTGCCAGTACTTATTGGTGAATGGCAGGAGACTTTGGAGGTTTTTTTCTATTTAAAACAAGGATACAGACAAAAAAAGTGAAGTACTCATATTTATTCTAGACAAAATGAAAATATTAATGTCCTAGTTCATTCTTAAGTAATCATAAACAATGCTGACAACTAGAAACTACAGGCTTTACACTGATTTGACCACATCCATAAAAGTATGTAGCAGTTTTCAGAAGCTACTCAAAGCAGATTTATTGACAAATGGGATTAAGTGACTTTAATAAACACATAAATTACTGTACAATCTCTGGTTACAAGTGGTTCCACTAATTTAACTGTAACAGCTATTTCTCTGTTTTCATTTTTTCTTCCTAAAAAAATTCACCAATTATAATCTCATCCATACTACAGCTTACAACCTGCATTAACAATCTACTCCATAGCCAAAAATAAATATATGTGTAAACAGTTATTAACAAATGTGCAGTGCAGAAAAACTCCCATCATTGAGTTAGTTAAGTAATATATAACCTCAATAAATACAAACCAAAATAAAATCCCAAATCTACTAAATAAAGAAAATAATAAGGAGTCCTATATGGAATCTGATGAGATCCCTTTCTCCTCATTTAAGGCAGAAAAGGAACCAGTTCTTTGTGAAACAAACTGAAAAGTGGAACTATGAGGCTGTCAGAAGCAGACTTTGAAAAAGAAAAATCTGGTACCAGGCAGAATCTAATCATGACTAGGGAGGTATCTTTGAATAGGCTGTGATTCTGTGACTTAGAAACAAATCAAATGTTAATAATTCAATAACTTGAAGTGAAAAGCAATCATCTAAATTCTGGTCTAATTTGCACAACAAATTTAGTAACACCAGAAGGAAACCTTGAGCTTGCAGCACAGGAAACTGGTGGAGCAAATATTTTTCATTTGATGTCCCTTCTACTTAACTAAAAGTGCACAGTGGAAGAAAAAGCAGATAAAACCCTGATACAAATTCAACATGGAAGGTTTCAGACAAGACAAACTTGCAGTGCTAAAAAGACAGAAATAGAACAGTCATATCTTGAGAGAAAACAACAAGCAGAATGAAAGAATGGAAAGGAATTACTTCTTTCACATATCATACTTCTCATTACCAAAGAAGGCGTTTTTCAGTAAAGCTTTACCTTTCTCACAATGACTTCCAGTGAATCCAGAGGGGCAGAGACATTTGTTAGGAGCTACACAAGTTCCACCATATCTGCAGCCTTCTTCACAGAATGCTGTAAGATAAAAGAAATACATGTGTAATACTTAATTTTTTAAAATATATATTTGTAGGATAATAAAAAAAAATCTAAATTCTAAGCAATTAACAGAATTTAGCATATTAAAATTCAGTCCACCTGCAAACGCAAAGACAAGTAACTCACTAAAATGACAAGAGGAAAAATCTCAGATTACACCATAGGCAAACCACCTCACCAATAACAGATTAGTAACAATCTGGAAGAAGAAGAGTGGAAAGAATACATCATATGGTTTTAATGGGGCTGATCGTCTTTCTAATATATCGAATATGCACATGACTAGGATAATGCTCTGCTAATCCACAGAAAAGAGGCAGGTTGGATGTTGTTAAATACTGTGTTCCTCACTTCTATCAAATACTTCACAGAAATGTCTGTAAACATGATATCTTTTGCTTTTTAAATTTTTATTGTAAAGGGTGAAGTATGTTTTGTGGAATTAAGAAATTAAATAGGGTGAGGATCATGACTGAAAATATGAGAAAGACTCAACTCCAATACAAATGTCTCTACTGAGATGTGATTTTTGATGGAGCAATACTGAAGTACCTCAGAAGTGTATGTGCCCAGTAATTAGGATTTCAAACAGCTGATGGATCTCATATTTTCCTGAGAGCACTGTGTGATATTCCTCTTGCTCACTGCCAGTTTGGCAGAAAGTCCACTGAGTGTGCAAGAAGTCTGCTCACTGCTTAAAGGTGAGGTACTCTTTGTATACTTTTTTTT
>VXBU01014869.1:26156-42585 GCA_013400315.1 Bombycilla garrulus
ACTTCTCTTGCAAAGCCATAGAAAATGGACTGAATGCTTCTATAACATGTATCATGCTTTTTAGGCAGATGTCCTAGTCCTTTTGGGGGTGCTAATGAAGCACTGAATTTTAACATCCCTGGCCCCAGGGACGACCAGAGATGGGGAATGCTGAAGAACTGATTGTTAATGTCCCCAGCCGCAGGGACAGCCAGAGATGGGGAGTGCTGGAGCACTGATTGTTCATGTCCCCAGCCCCAGGGACAACCAGAGATGGGGAGTGCTGAAGCACTGATTTAGTGATATCCCCGGCCTCAGGGATGAGAGATAACTGTTCCTTGGGACGAAGATGAAGCTGATGAGGACAGTAGGAAAAAGACATTCTTAAACTGTACCCTAAAAGCTGATACGGCCCAGGACTGTCCCACTGGGGGCGATGTTTCACAATGGCAAATCCACAGGCGAGCCTTTTGTGAACTGTGTGGCCACAAGAGGACTGGTATTCTTGTGAGTGGATCTATGGCAAAGCAGGAGGGACTCCTGCTCTTCCTGATGGATTGGGGAAATGATTGTTCAAGGGGTGGATTGACTGAAAATCCTAGGTTTTGTCTTTTCATGTGGTTAGTGGGAGAGTGAACAGTTGGTGGGGGAGGATGGATGTTTTGAAAGTTCCATTCTGGTTTCTGTTTTTCCTTCCTTTAAGTGTTAGTTAATAAAGTTTCTCTTCCTATACTTTAAGTTTAGGTAGTTGTGCTCCTTTTTTGGTCCTATCTCACAGCAGAAATTGAGAAAAATATATTTTCATGGGTGCACTGGCCCTTGGCCAGTGTCAAACCATGACATTTGCAAATAATTTACAAAGATATTAACAGACCTTGAGCTGTTTCTTTTTAAACAAGCACGCTAAAATTCAGATGTTCTCTCTCACTGTCTTAGTATTATGCTGCAAGTAACAGTCTCTGAAAACATTTTCTAATGGGTTTTTTCATCACATTTCAAATCTCACTCATTCTGCCAAGACATTCCACTCAAAAAAAAATTTATTTTTTCAAAAACAGGATCACATTCTATTGACTGACACCAGAAGGACAGGAATTGTCAGTTCCAGAGATCAGAGCCCTCTGCTTATACAACAGGAAGGACTTCAGTAGGTGAAACTTTCAGAGCTCCCCCACAATATCCTCCAGGCCTCACTCCTTATCAGATGAGATGCCATGTTAGATACAGAACATTTCCCCATTAAGGAACAGAATTAACAGTTAATCTCAATTTACAGAATCTACCTTACCTTGCAGTCTCTAACAGATAGAGGTCTGAATTCACTGAAGATGCTGCCAAGAAGGCAATCAAGAGATGAAAAGCCCTGGATCCCATAAGCAATGCCCCAGGGCATTCTGTCTCAGTTCAGATCAAGTTTATATAAGGGAAAGAAAGAATAACCAAGAAAACAATGAGGAGAGGTTGGACAGGTGGAGAAAGAGAGATTGAAACACAGTGGTAAAACATATCACACTAAATAATGCTTTCTCTCATGTAGGTCTGGATAATTTTTGCACTCCTACACCTCTTATGACTTTTGCAGTTGATGGATCAAAAAGAGTATGCAAATAACTATTAACTGGAGACAGCCTCAGTTATCTGCACTTTAAATGATAAGCTGTTTCAGGAGCTAAAATATTACCAAAATAGCAGATTCTTCTCAAAAAAGAAAAAAAAGTACATCTTTACTAATTATTTTAATTGTTCCAGTGGCAAAAGACATGTTCATCTCAATACCAGGATTATCAATACCTGAGATAATCTTACCAAATTAGTTTCATCCATTAGAAAAAAGATCAAACTTCAATATATTACATTTTCAAAGAGACACCAGATTTTTTAATAGGGAAAATAGAAGCCATGAAAAGTGATATTGTTCTCATCATTCCAGAGAAATTTCAGTCTAAATGCAGAGATTGCTTTTGCTCAAGCTGGTATGACAGCAGGTGTTATACACATCACCATTGGCTTTATAATCATCATAATATGTTGCTTTTAAATAAATCCTTTCATCTCAAGCCTTTATACATTATAAACAATTAAGCCTTACAACCCCCCAGTGAGGAAGATGCATTAAGAGCCTGAACCTGCCAGGCACTTCTACAGAACAGAGTTAACTACAGAAATATAAATTTAATAAAGAATACATTTAAGAAGTAAGAGCAGAAAAGCAAGTATAATCTTTGTGTGTATAATCTTTGAATGAGCCAAGAGCATTTCAGAAACCCAAGGGGCCACCCTCTCTACAACTGTCAATTAGTAATCTATACCAATTTACACAGTGCCTAAGAATTTACCCTCTAAAGTCTTGGAGCTACAAGACTCCAAGGAGTACAGCACTGTCACTCCTTATAAGACCATACTGATGACTTATGTCTTCGCATGCACGTGTAATCATTTCATCTGATATCTAGAAAACATGCATAATGTTGACTTGATTTTGCCACCTATTCCCTGTCTCTATTTGCATTCTCTGTAGAGAACTGAGTAGTAACATGTCAGGGAATGGCAAACCAAAAGGAAAATTATATACAGATCCTTGGTTGCTTTCTACAGATTAGTGACACCTTGGTCACCAATCTGACTTCAATTATTCTGCATCAGTGAACTCCCTATTTTGCTGTATAGGCTCTTGCACAATGTCTTGTACTCCAAAAAACCGAAGTTATGAGAAACCCCTACAACCAGCTCGAGTGTGCCTTCAGATTGGATATACTGGGAAAAATTTATTCACTGAAAGGATTGTCAAGCATTGCAACAGGCTGCCCAGAGCACTGGTGCACTCACCATCCCTGGAAGTATTTAAAGGACATGTGGATGTGGCACTTGGGGACATGGTTTAGTGATTGGATGGTCAATGCTGGGTTGGAACAGTTGGAACAGTTGGAATCAAGGATGTTGTAGGTCTTTTCCAACTTCAGTGATTTTATGATTCTATCAGAGGTGCTGGAACTTTCCAGAATCACAGTACTCAAAGCTTGGAGACTCTGGCCAAAATTTTCTTTCCCAACACATGCAAAACACTCCAGAGGTGTTTGTTTGCCTCCCAAACTGATAACAGTGCTTCAGGAGCACCAAGGGACAGATGCTGCCTAGACTTTTTTAGTACTTTGGATTCATTTAGTATGATATAGTTCAACATAAATTTGAAATACCTTTTTTATGTATTAGTGTGCTAATGGTACACAGTTTAGTCTCAGTGTAGAAAAAAAAAATAAATTACCATAAAAGACAGCTGTAATCCTTCCATCAAGTACAGTCTGCGTTCTAATGGAATATGATTTCAAAACAGATTTCCAGTTCCACCTTCTTAGGATATCTTGTTACAATGTTTAGTTTGCAAAAACATACTATAGGAATACTTCCTATAATTCTTTGTAATACAACATTTAACTTTATGGTGCATAAAATGCATTTCTCTTAACAGATGTAACAGTTCTCTGATATCATGACTAAACTGCTTCATCTCCATAAATGCTATGTGGGGAACTAGTGAAGCTATGGCATTTATCTTTCTTGTTGTAGCATACACTTTCACTTGCTCCTAACATCCTGCTTCGCTGAATAACAACAGATTTAGTTTTGACTACTTTTAAGAGATTTGATCACATGCATGCCATATATATTCTTACATACATTTTGTGCTTATGCACACAAAGTATCTCAGCTATGTATTCTACAGTGCATAAGAATTACAAAACTGTTCATAGATAGAAAATTATTAAAATAAACAAGTAATTTTTAAAAAGTGCAATATCAAGAAATTTTCCACAAAATTAAATTCAGTCTTTAGCTTGTCAAAGCCCCCTTCCCAAATCAAGGTTCAACACCCAATTTAATCATGTCCTGTCAAAAAAATTAGATTTTGCTCTGTGTTGAAAAATTTTAGGATGGAGAAACATAATTGCAATATTCCCTAATTAATTCAGGGAAAACCATGTGCATATGTTGCACAGTTGAGAAGAATGACTGTGAGGACCCACCAGAGCCACAAAGCAGTCATACCACAGCACAGATCCTGCAGACATCCTACAAACAATAAGGCCCAATAAGTGATTTGGAAGAAGAAAAAGGGACAGTTATATGACCAGATTTGCAGAAATTCTTCCCTATATATGTTGTGATATGAAATAAGGTAAGATTTGTTTGATAGTTACCTTTTTCCAGTTGCCTGCTGTGACTGGCTTTGGCAAAGGAGAGTGAGGTATTTCTGAATATCTGTACATGCATGTTTCTGTTCTCAATACCCTCATATTGACACTTTCTGCAATCTGGTAACAGCAGCTCTGACAGATGATGAGCACCTGACTTTATAAAACACAATTTCAAATCTCCCAGTCCCGCTCTGCAATGCAGCTTACTTACTGGATCTGTGAGTAGTTTTACTAAATCTTCTAAAAATAGTTTCCAAAAACATATTACTTGAATCTGAAAGTATCCTCTTAAAAGAACAAGCAAATGAGCTCCACAAAGCACATGTTCTTTGAAGTAAGTCACAAATCATAAGAGTGACTTCTGTGACAATTAACTTTACTGAAATACTCAGGTTCAAGCATAAACAGACAGCTACAGAGGAAATATCTGAAGACGAAATTAAAATTATTAGATTGAAGTGTTGATGCAAAGGCATCTCATATATTTCAGCACCTTGAACAACCAGGATCTGGACTAGAAAGCAAGCTGCTTCAAGCCATGTTTATTTTATCTATCAAGTAATAACTATGGTAAATGAGAATGTACTTTTGCAATGCAATGGCACATTGCTCTGATACTCTTGTTCATATGAAAATGTCACTCATCAGGTATGGGAAATAAAGCAGTTCATGTTTTGTACTGGGGAGTGCTTTGCCTGTTGAATAAACAGTTTTTTTCCACTTCTCTCTGAGGAAATCTTTTTTCCCAAACCAGCTGAGGGAGGGGCAGCTTGAATTTGCTTTCTGAAGAAACCCCTTTGGAGGTTTTCTCCCAAATTTGCCCTAAACCAGGACACTCCCTCATTGGAGATACTCAAGAATTGCCTGGATGCAATCCTGTGCCATGTGCTCTGAGATGAACCCTGCTTGAGCAGATAACCCACTGTGGGCCCTTTCAATCCTGTCCATTCCGTGATTCTACTTTGAATTACACAAGTGTGAAGTTGAAATATGCCTAATAATACCAGGCAGAAAATAAAAACAAAGCACCACAAGTACTTAAGTAATGTATTTTTTCACTAATTCAAATTCAAGCAGACTAAAGGAACTTTTGAAATATCTTCCTCTCCATTCCAGTGAAAATAAACTAAGTCCTGAAATCTGGAACTTTAAGTGTTCTCACACAAATGGCTATGTACAGAAGTAATTTCTCTTTAAAGACACTTTTTGAGTCAAGTATGATTTGACTTTAAAAAAAGGTATATGGTTTCATTGAGCAGCACTCAAGTGTTTATTTCTAATGTACATTGACAAAACAGTCAAATTGTGGGGGAAAGATGTTCTCTGAACAGCTCTGTGAAACTTTATTCATACTATTGCTACATTGTTGCTGTTTTCTTTTTTTTTTTTCTCAAAAAAAAACTCCCAGTAAAGTTATTAGGTGTGTTCCACACTATGAATAATAGTGCACAGCAAAAAGAAAATAAATCTCTTATCATGTACATAATCTGTCATTAATAGCAAACAAAACTACTGCTGCTGGATAGCACCTGAATAATAATGTCCTATTGCTGTACAAACAGAAAACTTGAAATAAAAATATATACTGGACAGAAAGCAAGTTTCCAGTTAAAATTACTATCACTCTTGTACACTGCAGCCAACATGTCAACGTTTCAGGAGCTGACATCAGACCAGAAATCTGTCACCAAACAGGCTTGAAGAAAGTAATGGGCAGCAGCACCAAACTTGTGCAGAGAGAAATCTGCTGCACAGGAGTGCACAGCCTGACAGGCTTGTACTTCCGAAAGGTAATCCAGAGTCTGAAGTCATCTATTTAACCACCAAATAGTTAGAGTCAGCAACAAGGCAAGATTCCTCAGTCTGCCCACTCTGTAGTGTACTGCCACAGACTATTACACCCATCTAAAATAAACCTTTTAAATTGTGGTCTATATGGCACATTAGCCAGAAAAGTAATTTTCAAGCTCCAGGGGGCTGGCAGAACACCAAAAGCTATAGAGCAAGATAAAGATAGTGCATTTCTTACAGTGGAGTGTCAGATACAAGTAATACTGGGATGTTGCTATTGCCATGAAAAAGCTCTGCTTTTTCAGGGTCCACAAACTATTTACTCAATTGACCAGTATCAGGGCATTTAAATACACATTTAAGACATTAAGAAGCTGAATGAAGGTACTTAAGAAGGAATTGATTTTTGTTGTTTCCCAAAGACACATAAAAGAATAAGATACTTCTATATTGGTTAGATACTCAGGGTAATTCAGCCTTGGTCATTCATCTATTGTATTTTGTTGCTGTTGAATAAATCAACAAATCCAGCATCACAATACAACTTCTACAGTGACTTAGATCTACCTCTGTCACGTCACTGAGGAGGTACTTCAGTGAAATGGGAATGTTTCTGAGAGCTGTGTATGAAGTTTGGTGGTGAACCAAATGAGATTACAAGATTTGCCATGTGCAAACTTGTAAGAAAACTGAGTCAAACTAAAAATGTTGTGACAGACCAGGAGCAAGACAATTAAACAAGGTATCCCCTGGGAACAATGAACAGTCAAAACATTGAGGGAAAATGATACTGTTCACTCATGAAAAACCAAAACCTCACAGGAAAATAACAAAACATACCAGCCCCCTAAATAATTTTAACACAAAGATAAATAGAGGTAGTTTCTCCAAGCTGAAACATCTTAATCTATTCTCCAGCATATAAAATTCACATATTGAACCTTGGTGCTTCAGTAACATGAATATGCCAAATAAGCCCATAACAAACATTCCTTTACATTAATAAAAACGATTTGGTGCTGCCATTACTTTTAAGCAGAGGGCAGGTACAGTTGATAATGTGACCTAAAACAATACTAAATATACCGAGTTGTATTAGAAGAGGTTTGCAATAAGTTCATGTTTTACATTTGCTTATTATAGGAAATATCTCACTTAAAAAAAAAAAACACCTTAAACCCACCACCACCAATAACAAGAAAAAACCATGCCATACACCTGGACAAAGAGATCGAAAGAAGAATAAATCTAATATATGAGCACTTTGATTATGCGCTGAGTAAGATCCTACAGACTAGGTTCAGAGAGGTTGCATTCTCTACTGTCCTAAACCCTGCATGTTTTATTCTCCAAGAAAAAAATGTAAAGGTGCTTAGTGATGTAAGGAAAGCTGAATGTGATCTCAATTGGTTTTTAACAGCATTGCCATCACATCACGAAGTTTCTCTAAATCACTGAAGTATTGAAGAGGCTTTTTTCCTTTATTTTTTTCCTTTTTTTTTTTTTTTTTTTTTTTTTTTTTTTCCTGAATAAAGGCTCTACTTCTAAAGCGGTGGATGGGGGGGTTGCCAGCCTTGCCCGGGTGGCCTGCCTGGGAGGCAGTCAGACCCCCGTACCACTTTAGATTGCCCGGACAGTGAGGTCCCGGTCCTGGTCCCGGGAACAGCTCTTGTCCTGGAGATCTCCGGCGGAGGTCCTAGCCGCAAGACTAATCCTGGCAAGCTCAGCCTGAGGCTATCAGGCGGTTCAGCTCTTTAGTGATTTCAGCTATCAGCGATTTCAGCTCACAGCCTGCCAGGTAGTCGCTTTGCTAGCTCAGGGGTGAAGAGACGAGAAGAGCCAAGCGGCGCATTCCACAAAGTCTTTATTGGGGGTTCCGTGAAGGGGTCCAGGAACGGCGTCTTCTCCCGAACTGGGCAGAGGTAGGGGTTTTTATAGGGTTAGGTAGGATTGGGAGAACTAGCCAATAGTCTGGGGTCTTGGTGAGTTGACCTATAGCCTTTGGGTTTCTAGAATGTAGCCAATAGTGTTACAGGGAGATAACAGAGGGTCTTAGGAAGTTGAGCCTAGTACATGACTATGCATTTTCTCTCCACGGAGGCCTTGCTAAAGGCTCAGAGACTGCAACATACTTCTATTACTATTAACTTGTGGGTAACAATCTTCATGAAAATATCCATATTGAAGGCAAGAAATCCTGAAGCCAAGATGTCATTAGAAGAATTGGTTTGTGAAGTCTCTGGGGTGAGAAAATAAGTCCATAGGACAGTTACCCAACATAGAATTTTTGTTTCCACTTGGCCAGCCTCTGAGATTTGCCATTTGAAATAATCAGAGGCTTTGGAGGAACTCCAGTTTCTTTAATACATTGAAAATCCATCCTATTGTTTCGCTTGTTTTAAATAGGCAGAGGCAAATAGTGTACCATCAAGTGTACTAATTGATCCAAATGCAGTGCAAACTAAATTAAGGGGGTTGGAAATGCTGGAAAAATTAAACACAGCATTAATGAAGCTGAAAATAGCCTAATAAAGCTGAAAATAAGATCTGAACAACCTAAGGCTATTTCTGATATTTCTTTATTTCTGTTTAAACAGATGTCTTCCTGTAGACTGTTATCAGTTCAGCAGGAACCTTTCAATAGAGGCATTTTTCTCGTTCTGTGCATTTTAAGTTAGGTTTCTAAGAAATTCAGACTGTCTGCAGAGGCTGCTGCAAATTCATATTAAAACCATATCTGCAGCTAAGTAATAATAATATCATGAGAGCATGTGAGATGCAAATTAAATCCAAACCTTTATCTCATAGCTTATCTTGCAGATAGGGAGTTACTGCACACAAAAGCAAGAACACATCTAAATGAACACAAAGAAATCAATCCTCATTAGAAGGGTTCTCCTCTATAAAAATGGGTTGTGGAAGTTCTTGGCTGCCAGCAAGGCATTGATTCCATCTTTTTTCTCTGTTGCTGAAAAGGATCCATCATCATTGGAAGGTGTGTGAACGGATGGGGTAGAAGAGAGCACTGCTAGATAAGTACACATTAAATGAGATGAGAGAGGATAAAGCACCCCAGATCCAAAGGACAAGTGGCCAAGGGGCCTCTGAATAACATCTCTTGATCTATTTCTAAAGAGTGCCAGAGTGAAGGAAGGCCTGCTGGGCTTCAAGAGGAGGGACAATCACCAGCAGGAAGCTTGGAGCTTTGCCATGAGAGAGAAGGGACAGATGTATTTTATCTTGCTTTTCCAAAAGCTCCAGGAAAAAAACACAAAGAAAATTAAAAGGAGCAGAGGAAGAAGCAAGTAAATGAAACAAAACAGTTGGGATGTGTGAAAGTGTGGAAGAAGTGAGAAAATAAAAACACACAGAAAAATGACAGCATCCCTAGATGTAAATATCATTGACAACCAATCACCAGGAAAAGGAAATACTGAAAAGGCTGAACAAGAATTCTGGCCGCATCTTTTAATATTCAAATTTTAATAATCAAAAGAGAAGTGCCTGCTGACTTCAAAAAGCCAGAAGAATCCCATAAGGGGAAGAACTGGCTTTCAACACCTAAAACAGTACAGAAATTAAAATAAAAAGTAATCACTGGAAATGGTACCAAAGTCACTGTGTCATTATGCATATGATGCACATAAGAGTCTGAAGACAGATTCTGATGACTAGAAGGTAACCTTAAGAAATACAGACCCATGGTCCTGATTCAGTTTAAGAATTTTAATTCTTAACTATACAGATTGTGAAAGGACTTCTCATGTAACATTAAGGGTAAAGATTCTGTCCTGGTACTTCTAATACAAACTGATCATTCACTCTAACGATTACAGCTCTTCAACATATTTTGTAGCAAAATTGTCACATGTACATGAGCTCCATGAACCATCAGTGCAAAGGAACTGCAAGTAACTGAAAAAGAACATTTTGCAGGCCTGGTGAAAATAAAGACTATCAGATCCAAGGACTGAAACCCCAATGACTCCTCTCCCAAATAAGCATCTGAGTTGGCAGATTAGACTAAGGCATAATGCTTTTAGCTCCAGAAGGCTATTATATGCTGTTGTCTTCCCCATGTATGCTACTGGCACATCCCCAACACAGTTACAGTACTGTTTAGTTACAGCTTGGTCTTTTGCACATTTAATGATGGTCACAGATGTAAGGGGTGGCAATTTGAGTGGTACAGCTCTGCAATAAATCTAACATAATATATTTTAATATGCATCCCAGTTTTTCCCCAAAGTCTGCTGAAGCTTTGAAAAGTACATATATCCTCAACAGACATTTAATGTCTAATATAAGTCAGAATTGAGACACAAACACCAAAACATTTAAGTTGAAAGGAGAAAGGCTAAATATTATCTACAGAAATCTACAGTCGAGTTCATTCTCTCCTAGAAGAACTGAAGGGGTGAAAAAATATTGAACCATTAGACAAGAATTATTACAAGAAAGAAAAGAAGGCTTCTACAGAATTCTGCTAAGGACTTCTAAGGTCACACCTAGATCAGCCCCAGCACCTTCCACACACCTGCCAGTAAACAGGGGCCACCTTGCACATAAAGTCACGTGGACATGAGGGCACAGAGTATGACACCTTTGACTGCTCAGGGTTTGTCTTAGCATAAAAAGACATACGCCTCAGAAGAACTAAACTGAGGAATTAAACAGCAGCAAATTCTTAGTCCCTAACACACTGAAAAAAACAAAAAAGCCCCAACTCTCACAGCAAGATGAACTTTAGTGAAACGGAGCAAAATGCTCAGTGAGATTAAACAAAGTGGTATGGATGCAGGTTGGTATGCTGCTATAAACTTTTAAAAGTAGGAAAGCAGTCATAAACCACAGCTCAGGTAGGTCTAACCAGTCTGGTCTATCTGTACTAACAACCTCTTCTGCTACTTCCACTCTGACCTTACTTCAACAATTAGGCTTTCTAATAGGAGCTCTCCTCATTTAAAGAAAAATTTCCTTTCTTGCAGGACACAGTTACTGCCCAAACAAGTCAATCATACTGTCAGCAAAAGAATGAACTAAAAGCCTGGCAGCAGCAGTGATCCCAGTCCTGGAAGAGATAGGAGCTGAAGAGAGGCTGAAAGGGCATCTCCAAGACATTAATTAACTAAAGAAGTTTCAACAAATGTAGCACACATCATCTTACTGGTGTTTCCATTGTGGTTACCAGCTGCTCTGAAAATGAGAGGGAAGTACCCACAGCACTGATGAAATGCCTCAGTTCCTCTCCATGACCAAAATACCCAGGACAAGCATCATCTCCCCAGCAGAAGTACTGACCAAGACAATCAATAAGGTTATTTAAAAGGGACTTCAAAAACTGACTTTTTCCAAGGGTCCTTTTAACTTACTTCTCTGTAGTCTCTCAGGGAGCTAAATTTTCTTTACCAAAGTGGTAGAGAAATTACACAGGTCAGTCAGTCAAATGGATATAAATTTCCATCTTACTGTCATGGAATGTAAGTGGAATAAAGAAGGGTATAATCACTGGAGCTGCCATGACATTGTGTGAAGAGGAAGGAGAATCTTTCACTAAGATAGTGCCAAGGTTTCACACCAGCCAAGGACCAGTGCACCCATGAAAATATATTATTTTTCTCAATTTCTGCTGTGAGATAGAACCAAAAAAGGAGCACAACCACCCAAACTTAAACTATAGAGAAGAAACTCTATTAACTAATACTAAAAAGAAAGAATAAAAACAGAAACCAGAAGGAAACTTCCAAAACATCCATCCTCCCCCCATGCACCAACTGTTCACTCTCCCACTAAACACATGAAAATACAAAACCTAGGATTTTCAGTCAATCCACCCCTCGAACAATCATTTCCCCAATCCATCAGGAAGAGCAGAGTCCCTCCTGCTTTGCCATAGATCCCCCCACAAGAATACCAGTCCTCTTGTGGCCACACAGTTCACAAATGGCTTGCCCGCGGATTTGCCATTGTGAAACATCGCCCCCAGTGGGACAGTCCTGTCACAACTGCCCATGGGCCGTATCAGCTCTTAGGATGCAGTTTAAGAATGTCTTTTTCCTAGTCAAAAAAAAAACTCTTCTCATCAGCTCCATCTTCAAGACAAGGAACAGTTATCTCTCATCCCTGAGGCTGGGGATATCATAACATCAGTGCTTCAGCACTCCCCATTTCCGGCTGTCCCTGGGGCTGGGGACATCAACAATCAATGCTCCAACACTCCCCATCTCTGGCTGTCCCTGGGGCCGAGGACGTCAACAATCAGTGCTTCAGCATTCCCNATGGCTTAAAAAGGTCCATCTGGGCAAGAAGCAGTTAAAACCTCATTTTCTGGGACTTCTGCCAGTATCTCTGCTCTTCCAATAACATGTCCTTGAGCTGCGACTGACAGAAATGGGGGATTCTCAAAGCAGGGGAATGGGGGGAATTCTTCTCTGCCCGGTTAGGGCCAGCCTGTCCCTCTGTTCCTCCATTCCCCTCGCTCTCTGCTGGGACAGTTCCCTCCGCAGGGGCTCTCTGTCTTTCCGGCCCGGCCCAGCCCAGCATGACCCAACCCCCCCACAGGGCATTGCGTGGGAAAACTGGGCCAGGGCATTGCTCCTCCTTTCCATCCTCCCCACTCCCTGCCAGGACAGCTCCCTCGGAAGGGGCTCTCAGCATGGCCTGGCTCCAGCCCAGCCTCTCCCTCCTATAGGCCTCTGTGGCCAAGGCGGGGGGAGGGGGAGGGGAGAGATGGGCCGAAGCTGCCCACACGTCTTTACCTCCTCAAAGCCGGAAACAAAAGAGAGCGATTCCTGGGCAGTCCTGTGCAAATGTATATCCTACTGACATGAATTTCACTTTTGGTTGGCTCATTTCCCTGTCTGTCTTTAAATCCGGCCCACAACTGGTGTTGCACTGGGCTCATGGGAAATCCACAGGCACACCTCACTTTCAGCGGTGGCTGTTTTCCTGCCCACCAAAATGTCAATCAATCTCAAACTAGCACAGATAGATACTGTGTGTCTCTGGTTGAAGACAGGTATCTGCTGGGGAAGGCAAGAGCCCCCTTTAGAAACCCCCTCCCTCTGAATTAAGCGGCCTTCAGGCAAGATATGGGGAGGAATAACAGTCCTTTACTAATGAGTATAATAAGATACAAATGAACAATAACTATGGTATTAACAACAACAAAAACTACAAAGAAAAAGAAAAAGACAGGGACCCCCGCAGCAAAGCCAGGGAGAGGGATGGGGGAGGCCCTGCTTCACAAACCCCTGTAGGCAGTCTGTCGTCGTAGATGGCTCCAACAGGCCCTCTGAGGAGAAGGGAAGAACTCCGAGATGGAACGCAGGAGTTCTGGTGCAGGGATGGATGAGATGGGTCACCATTCTTCCTGCAGTCTCAGCAGGGCGTCCCAGCGAGGCGAGCAGAAGCAGCAGCAGGAAAAAAAGAAGCTCCTAGGTTATGCGAACTGCTTTTCCAAGCAACCACAGCTCTGAGTGTGTCCTCCGCTCCAGCCGCAGAGCGAGATGATGATTTTCCCCGCTGCCCCCGGCCTGCCCCTTCACCCTTCCCCCTGGGCCCGGCAAGTCTCTTTGTCTTGCAAATACTCTCAAGTATCGGCCATCAGGTTCCCCCGCAACAAATGGGACAAAATCCTATAGGTAAAGAGAACGAAAGGGACAACACCCCAACCCTCCACACTGTGTTTGCATGCTTTTAGCTCTGGAAGACAAACTGTGTATTTAGAAGGGTGACTAGAATTATACTAATAGATATAGCTTATCCAGTCTCTTAAATAACAAAACCACATTTTTCTGAACATTGACTAAATTTTTTCCCCAAAAAGGTGATGGAATTCTGTTTGCTAACAGAACTGCAGCTGCAGAAAACACTTTGGCTTTTAGAATTTCTGCACAATTCTGAAATCTCTTTTCTTGGCACTCTGCCGCAGCAACATTCCATTTAGCAGATATTCACTTCATAGTCTCTTTTGCAACAGACATTGATTTACATCTATTCTACATGAACTAAATTTGGCATTGATTGTAGTAGACCAGATGCTTAAATGATACAAGAGCTGAGTGTGGTTCTCATCTTTATTTACTGCCCTGGCTTGAGCTGTATATATTTCTAAACATTTCCACAAGTGCTATGAGATCAGAACTTTTTTCATACAGATTTAATTTTTCCTCATTCAAGTCAGGTTACTGACTTTGATTGCTGTTTTCCTTATATAGTTCAAAATAAACATTCCCATGGAGAAGCGATTTAATCCATACAATAAATTGGTATTTCAGGTACAAACAGGAAGGGGGTAGGGAGTTTGTTTTGTTCAGTTTTTAAGCTATTCTCAGACAGGCCTCACTAGTCCTCATTTCTCTCTTTCAAGGCTAGTGCATATGAAGCTATGTATAAAAGCTGGACTTTATCAGTAGGTAAGTGAGGCTTTTCTCATTGAGAGCTTTCTTTCAATGAAAGAGCACAATAAGCATTTTCATATGTTTTTTCACTTGCTTTTTCATTCATCCACTTCGATACTGAGATCCATGTGCTGATCCTGTAGCAGACACACAAATAGTAACAGTACAATAAACTAGCATCTTAAACCACAACTACCATCATACTGATCACATCTGAGTTAACATGTAGACCACACCCTGAGGGGAGAGCCTGGTATACATGTCCTTGTGCTGGTATACTGTGGGTGATTAGGGATAGGCAATCGGAAGATATCATGTTGTATGGGCAGATAGAACCCCTCCTCTCAGCAGTCAAAGCTATGACGCAAGCAGAAGGAAGTGACGCAGTAAACCCAAGTTATATAACCCCATGCAACCCATTAATAAACGCCATTTGCCGTCCACCACACTGGTGTCTGTGAGTTTATGGCCCAAGCGGCCTGGGGTTGGCCGCCGTGCCGTTCCTGAACCTCAGTGAAGGCAACAAGTGGTGCCAAAAACCCGGGAGATCATCTGGGGAACGGGAATCGCCTGGACAGGTGAACAGTGGCCAAAACGGCTGGACCAGCTCGGTGAGGAGGACGCTCCTGGACCAGCATGGAGGATGGAAGCTCTCGCAAAGGTCATATCTGAGATTCATAAGCAATGGGGTATTGACTGTAAACCAAAAGACTTTACTCTCGCATTGTCAAGGCTTTTGCAAATTGGGGTCATTGACCGACCAGTGGATATACTCCACCCAGAAATATGGGAAAAATGTACTAAGGCTCTGGCTGAGGAAACAATGTCCTCCAGTTCGGGGAAGAATCTTAAATCATGGGGAAAGGTTGTACAGGCTTTGGAAAAGGCTCTGCAAGAGCAAGAGATCTGGAAAGTTGCACAAAACTTATTGGCTGCCACACCCCAGCTGGGAGTTGGGGCGACCACGCAAACCACAAACGGAAGCAGTCTGGCTGAGTGCAAAGATTCGCAGGAGCAAGGACCCTCTCTACAGACCCCGAGCCCAGACCAACCTACTGAGGGAAAAGAGCAGGCACAGTTATTCTGGGACGCGCTAGCAGAGGAGGCCAGGAGTGCTGCCATTAAATCAGAGTCTGAAAGGGGCTGGGAGAGACCCCCACCCTATGTGCCACAAAATGGCGCCGACCCCAAAGGGATGGGAGGGGCGCAGACGCAGCCGGCGGGAACAGAGAAGGTCCGTTAGATAACACGGGTGCATGCGAGCAGGAAAGGGGGGAGGAACCTGGATGGGGAATTAAGGCAAATCAGAGCGCTTGCCTGAAAATATATCCTTGTAAGGCAAGAGCCACCCCCAGCAGGAGGTGGGGTGAGCCTAGGGGAAAGGAGTAGCCCAACCCTAAGAGAAAGGGGTGGGGTCGGAGCCCAACAAAAAGGCTCCTGAGTCCGGAAGTATCCAGTCAGTCGACTTCCGGCTCCGAGTCAGACTCTAGCTGGGATGGATGGTTCGACAAATGGTCCATAGCCGACTCTGACCACGACTCCGACAAAGAGGAAGTGAGGGTACACAAAATCAGTAACCACAACGCTCCTACTTGGGCCAAGGGAAAGTTAGAAAAGGAACAAACTCTGTTTAAGGACTGGAAGAAAATAAAAATAGCATGCGCCGACTGGGCCATATCAGCCACACTGGTGTTCCCAGTCCAAGTAGGAGGACCAGGCGGAAACCAGAGGACTTACTCACTGGTAAATCCTAAGGATGTACGAGCAATTGTTAAAGCAATCACAGAGAGAGGGATTAATTCAGCTATGGTTTCTACTCTCATCGATAGCGTTTTTGGAGCAGAAAACATGCTCCCATTTGACATTAAACAAACCTGCAGATTAGTTTTTGATGGGGCGGCAATGATCATTTTCAAACAAGAGTGGGAGGACAATTGCGCAAAACAACTAGCCTTAGTAACCAGGGCAGACCATCCACTAAGTGGTTCCAGCCTACAGTGGTTAATGGGCACAGACCCAACCATGATCACCGCCTGTAAGTCTCTGTTTTGCTTATTTTCACAG
>VXBU01014870.1:0-114888 GCA_013400315.1 Bombycilla garrulus
AAGTCACCTCCCATTCACCTCATTTCCCTACTTCACTTTGCCCCATCCCTTCCTAACAATCAGCAATAAAAACCTGTGGAAAATGGGAATATCTTCACTACATTTCTGAGATTTTTCTGGAGCTGTTCACTTGAGCAATCAGTATCTCTGCCTGTCTCTTAGCCAAAGCTTTTATAGACCCGTTTCCATGCCTGGATTTTGTTAAAATCTCCAGTATTCAGAAATGCCCAAACAGTGAGCAGCTGGGAGAGGAGGAATAAACAGCCTATCATGTAAAAAAATTATAAAGAACAGGCAGAGTATCCTGGTCCCCAGCATTAAAAGATAATGACGACTGTACTTTATCCTATTTCTAAAGATTTTTAATAAGAGGTGGACAAGTCAGGTTTATATAAAAATGGTGAAAGCTTTTTTTTTTTTGGTGAAGGATTTTCAGGATTTTACACTGAATTTCACTTTTTGCATGTGCCCCACAAAGATTTCTTGAATTTTTTTTTCTCCTTTCCATAAAAAATATTCACTTTTAGTTTCAGAAATGAACGTCCTGTCAGACTAAAGTTAAACAACACAGAAGCCCTTCAAAATATTCCAATGTCTAAGGAATCCCACAGACCTTCACCTGGCAGCCCAGAGCACACACCAAACCAGATTTTAACCTTTCTTATCAAGGTGATTTTTTTTTTGAGTGGTGTTGTCATTTTAACATTCATAGAAACATCAAACACTGGTTTGATACTTTTGTTAGGATTGTTTTATTTAACAAGATTATTATCCAGGCAATGATGTACAGAAATCAATACCACAAAGTGGAGGTGTTCAACAGGAAATTGTCAGATCAAACAGAATATTTCATTACCTTTCCCAGATGCATGTTTTTGTTTTGTTTTTAATCTGCTCCACTAATGACCAAAAATATCAGAATCACAGTTTGTGGCTTGAATTTTAAAATACAATTATCAAAGAGTGCTTTCTTGAACATCATTATTTCCCTGTGCTTTGTAGGAATTTGCAGCCTGTCACGTCTGTGGATTAAGCATTTCCCAATATGCAAGGTGAATCAGAGAAATACTATTAAGGTAAATAAAATAAACCCAGAATTTTCTTTGTCTTCAAGAGGATTTTGACATCCTCCATCCATTCCTGCAGCTATCTTTCTGCCTTCAGAACTGAAGAGAAAATAGACTCAAAAACACCGCAAAATTTACCTGTAAACAGGCTCCTGAGGAAATAATTACCTGAGTTCTCTGCCTAAAATTTAAAGTCCAAAGCAAAGTAAAACTGGTGACCTCTGGAAATGTGAGGTAGTGGGAGGCAGTGGAACCCAAAGCTCCAGTGAAATTAAACTCCCAACCCTGTTTAACCCCAGCTATAACTTTGTGAACAGATATTTTTACACATGGAAACAACATAAGAAGGGTAAAATAAAGAGAAGATGCATTCAAAGACTTAATCTGTATTAGTTTCTACTGTCTCAAATGTAAATACTGTAAAAAGAGCACTTTTAGGCAAAATATCCTTAGAGAGAAAAGAAAAAAAAAGATAAAAGACAACAAGGGGCCTTATAGGTTATTTTTCCTCACTAGCTAACTAAAAGTCAGTCTCAATGAAAGTTTCTCCCCCAGAAAGCACCAATTACAACAGAGAAACTACAGTAGCTTCAAACCACAGCAGTGTAGAACTCTTGGCTCCTGCATAGTAACATTTCTTGGAAATTCTATTGCATTTTTTAACTTTTCAGGGAGTTTAAATGTCTGAGTTAGATTATATGAATAATGTAGGATTGCTAAATTGTCCTTCTCTCTATACTGACTGGAGAGGAAATCTAAATCAATTACACATCAGTGATTTGTCTAGAGACCATGGTCTGAATATCCAACCATTTAAGTACTTCTTTGGTTCATAAAGAAGTGGGAATGTCTAGTTTTAGTTTGTTTGAGAATGTCTGGTTTTAGGCCATGGAGAAGTAGATTCTGAGAAAATTCTGCCTTTATTTTCACCACAGAAAGTGATAGAAAGCTCAGTGAAACTGTGCGTATGTTTAAATCCAACCTCCTTTGGCTGCTCCACTTCTCAAATATTTACTTTCAGAGCACAACATCCACGTGCCCTCAAGCTGGGAGGGCACAGTAAGGACATCACCAGCCATAAATTCCTCATGCACACTGCTTTTATGAGGGGAAGCAGAACAGCAACGCAGAACTGGCCAGCAGAGCTGGTTCTGAGGGGGGGTGGAAGGCAGGGACTGCGCTGGGGCTGGTTGGAGCCACTGTCCCTGGGTGTGGATTTAAAAAAGCCTGGATATGGCACTGGGTGCCAGGGTTTAGTTGAGGAGTTGGGCACAGGTTGGACTTGATCTTGAAGGTCTTCCAGCCTGGTGATTCTGTGTGCAGCTGGCAGGGCTGGGCTGCTCCAGAGAACTTTACTGAGGACTGATCAACTTCTGGAATCATCTGCCTGGGAAGGTGGGGGAGTCACCAACCCTGGATGTGCTTAAAGAAAGCCTGGATGTGGCGCTGGGTGCCGTGGTGTAACTGAGGAGTTCAGGCATGGGTTGGACTCAGTCTTAAAGGTCTCTTCCAACGCAGTGATTATGTTCTGAGAGCCCGAGAGCCTCGGAGCAGGGCCTGGCAGATCTCTGCCACACAGCCCTGCAGCCCAAGAAACCAAACATGCACTTCTGATGTGTCATCAGATTCTCTCTTGCATTTACTCATTGGAGATCAAAACACTGACACAGGGGATGAAAAACTGCTGGATCTGTTCTATCACAGGCATTCTTAGATCAGAGGCTACACTTAAAAAAAAATCAATTTCTTTATTATGCCTCAGCACACTTATTGGATCCAAAAATCTCTAGCTGGATGCTTTGCCAGCTCCCACAAGCAGTGTTGGATCCTTGTTTGCACCTTGATTAGATTTTCTCTGGACATTGTCATGGAATCTCTGACTATGAAAATAGCTGCTGCTGTAATCTAAATTTGCAAAGGTGGTGAATCTGGTGTCTGTGAAACACAGAGCAACAAGAATTCCTCATCCTGCTTTGGTGGGTCTGTACAAATTCAAGAGTTAATGTTCCTACCACCTTCTGACCTGTCATGGTTAAAGATTGGAGGTTTAGCAGTATGAGGCAAGTTTTCCAGTGCTCCACAAAGATAATACCTAAAAAATGGGCAACACTTCTGGAAATATCAAATTATTAAAATTTTCTATTGACAGATATGGCTTAAAGCAGACAAGCTCAAGAGGTGGAAATGCTGCCTGCCTTTTGAGAGACACTAACTCTTGCCTTGTCTCTCTGCCAAAGCGCTTCAACATCTATGACAAAATACTCGTAACAGTATTTGAAAATTCCCGACTTAGAATTTAAAATTAAATTCTGTTCCAAAACCTACTTATTTTTACAACATCAGGAAAAATCTGGATACAAGATTTAAATTAAACAGAGAAACTAAACTCACTGACTGCAGCTCCCCCTCCACTGCCCTGTCATGGCTGTGAGACGTACAATTAATGGGAAGATTTGATGGTTTTTTTTTCTGAACTTATTTGAGCAAAACACAGGCTATGATCCTTGATACTCCCCCTCGCACTTGTTGTATTTTCCGTAATAATGGCACTTGCTGTGTTAAACAGAGGAGATGTTTAGCAGTGCAGTCTCCTCAACACTGGCCAGTGAGTGAAATTTCTGTGATATGCAAAAATCTCAAAGTGAGGCAACACCTCCTGGTTTATCTTTCGTGCTCAAACTCAGGACATTTTTCCATTTTAACTACAATTGCTCAAGAGTGCTGTACAGGTTCCAAAACACCAGAGCTGTGCTGAGGCACCAGCAGCAGCCGTGGCCTGTGGGCAAGCTGGGACCTGGAGCCCACAACAAACAGCACTCAGGACTCAAACAGCTCAATTCTGACATTCATCTCCTCCAAGAGGGAAAAAAACAACAACAAAAACATCATTTACCTTGCAAGTAAAGAACCACAACAAACAGCTGCAGCTGCACAGGTCAAAAACAGAACTTCTGCCTTTCTGCTTTCCACTCTTTGGGAGCCCCACACACCCTGAAGGGCTGCTGGGCAGAGACTGAGGAGTTTGGCTGCCCCTCAGAGAAAAGCAATTTTTATCACTCCCCCACCACAGATATTCCCTCAGATTTAGTTCCTGCACAAGTAGCAAGCTCACAGATTATTTTCAGGTCAGAGATGTACATGGGGTCAAAGAAAGAGTTCAGAGAGAAACTTTTTCCCCTAAACCATGGTCCTCCCTTGATTTTTCCCTCCCTTCAGACACTGGATCTCAGGATTTCAGTACCCAAGTACTCTTACTTGTAGAAGGTACAACCAGTTTTATCTGTATCTTTGCTCCCTCACTCTTTTAATCTTTTTTTTTCCTCCAGATCTGTGACTCAGGAGAGTCCTTTCATTAAGCAGTGCTTAGATGTAGGTGGCTTAGTGCTTAACAAGTAAATTCATGGCGGTGGTGTGATCTGCACCACTGATCAATAAAAGAACAAGTGAATCTTTATTAATAAACCCTGGTGCATCTCTGAAAGTAGTTCAAACCAGGATCAAACTGCAGGGTATTGACAATGCCAGCATATCCCCCTGTCAGACACTGAACTGAGCTCAAAAATGACCTGACTTCAATATCACAGGTTCCAGCAAGATTACAGCATTAACATCCTAATTTTTACTTACTTCAAACTCAAATTGCATTGCTGTTGCATGGAAAGATCAATATACATAACTGGTAGAACAGTTTTAAGGAAATTATACTTCCTATTTTAATAACTACCTAATACTTTACTTGCAAAAGGGAAGTTTCACAGAATGGTTTGGACTAGAAGGGACCTTAAAGATCATCTTGTTCCACCCCCCTGCCCCGGGCAGGGACACCTTCCACTGCCACTAGCCCAGGTGGCTCCAAACCCCACCCAAGGGCGCTGCTTCTTCCTTTTCCTCACTCTTTGCCCCTCCTAAGAACAACTTCATCACTGTTCCCGTGCTTCTGGGTCACAACAACCACACCTGAAGCCTTTTAGCTACAAGCACGCACACCAGTGCTGTGCAAATAGCACATTCACAGCTCTCTGCCCTTTGGCTTCTATACCTCTACTGCTCTTCAGCTCTGCTCTATGGTCGTGTTAAGAGAGAGACAAGCTAGGAGACAAGAAAAGCAAGAACCCCGCAGCATTTAACCCTAAACCCCACAGAAATTTTTTTTTTCCTGACAAACTCACAAAATATAAACAGTGTCAGTCAGGCAGAGTCACTGTGGCCAGCACATTATCATTCACAAAATATTTTACTTTTTTAGGACACTGTTTGAGTGGCAAGGAAAAATATAAATTCAGAAACTTGTCCCCTTTTTTCCAATCCTGACTGCGGTCTAAGTTCTAAATTGACACTGTTTTATAAAGTCAGCAGCCAAAAGGCCAAACACTGCCTGCACTTGCAGCAGGCAAATAAAGCCAATGAGACTGTCCGAATGCAAGTGTGATCGGACAGCCGTGGCATTAATAGGTCGTGTAATATGGTGCTTAGAAAATGTAAGAGGATTTGGAACTAAATCCAAATATTTAATATCAATTTTAATCCAGACGACAAACAACACAGAAAATGATGGGAATAAACCAAAACTGATGCTCAGGGCACAGGCACCCTCAGATGTTCCGCTATTGCAGGTTTCTGCTTCCTTGGAACCCTTGTGCCACAGACCACGTGGCTTTCTATTGTCAGGAAGACGCTGCAAATTTCTATGAGGACGTTTAATGTGTCATCATTTAAAAGGAAATACAGCTACAAATACATAGAGCACATGCACTAAGTCCAACAGCAGTGAAGTGACAAATACCATTGCTGACTTCCTTCATTATGTTTTTTTATTGCAAATTCCACGTGTGCCATGAATCAGACCCATGCACATTGGCAATGCACAGGGTTCAGCTTCCTAAACATTCCGAGCAGTCTTTTGTTCCTAAGTCAGGGCTAAAAAAGTGTTTAATCATTTATGATGAGCAGAGCAGCTCCAACAGGGGAAGGTGCTAGCAAGAATCCCTGCTCATCCTGAAATAAGCAAAAATAAAGTGTTTGTGAAACCCTCCTGGGACATGCTCAGGCTGGAGGTGGAGAAGTGAGACAGACTTACACAGGAGATACTCAAGTGGATTGCAAGAATATTCACCACAAATAGCAGTAAATTAAAGATACTCTTCCTCCAAGCTGCCAACTGCTGTTCAAAAAATATTTATCTTTGCCACTATCAGTGACTTTCAAAAGCAAAACATCATATTATTAGATCTAGCAAAAAGATGAAGTTCAGAGTGTGTTAAATAAATTAGATAACAGCAATAGAACTACTCTTTTATCCCATAATTATTTACACTTAATAATTGTCAAGGCTCGTACAAACTACCAGACCAGACAGTCTTCTTTACTTAGGGTGAAGTACTCCACAGTATTTTAGGTATTCATGAGGTTTTAAAACTCAGCATTCATACAAAACCAGTATTTTTATACCCATACCTAATGCTCTTCAGAGATGATATACAGAGATAATTTTTGTTAAAGATGTTTTGAATATTTTGATAAGTCTAATTGAAACAATCACACCTTTTCTTCTTGTTCCTTTACCTTGGCAAGTTTTTCCCCTCCTAACTTTAGCACACGTTCTGGAAAACAAGAACAGCTGCCCTACAGCAAGTGAATCACACAAGTAAAGGTGGTATTAAAAAAGCCCCAAGATTTAGTTGTGTAGTTTGGGTTATTTTAAGCGAGAACATGAATATTTGAGCAATGTGTAAAACTGAATTAAGGAAAAACAACAAAACAGCTGAAAAAAATCTGAACTCTTCTACTTGAAGTGCTTTCAGCAGCATTATGTAAGGACAGAAATGTTTATTTGGTTTTAGATTTAAAAGGCTATCATCATCATCACCTCAAGAGCATGTACAGAAGCAAACAAAAAGAAATCTCAGCTCTCTAATGCCTGCATTATGCACTTTAGAATCACAGAACACTGATATGCAGAGATCTACCAATATCTAATTCTAATAGAGATAATAAGAAAACAATGAGGCCTAATGGTTTCAACAGACATAAACCAACAATCTTTATGGATAGAAATAGTGTTGTTGTCCTGGTTTTTAACCATTTGGTTTGTAGGTAAATATTTCTGCTGCAAATCCAGAGGAGAAGGGGGGCAGGAGAGGACCGGAGCCTGCAGCAGCCTCAGCCACTGCACCCATCATCAGGGCTGTGGGGAGAGGCTCATCCCTCCCCACATCTCCAGCCACATCCATGCACAGTCCTCATTTTTATCAGTTTTGGGGTTTCACCCATTTTTTGGCTAGGCAGCAGGAGATATGTCTGCATTAGAAAGGTGGTGGTGGCTCTGTAATCACAAAATCCTCCCTGGCAGGAAAAGCTGAGAGACTGCTGCAGTAACAAGGTCAGAGCAAACGCACCAGGTCCAACTCTGTTCCTGGGTAACTTCAGCAGATTCCTGGCAGCTCCCATGGGAATTGCACGTGTGTGCACAGCTCCTTACAGCTTCCATCTGTCTGGGAACTCTGATGGGCAGAAGCCACAGCTTCCTCTCAGTACTCAACAAGATTGTCATCGCTTAAATTGTTTATTTCTGACACACTGGGCATGTTCTGCAGCTAAAATAGAACATCACGGGCAGAGTCATGATGGGAGTCCTGCAGTTATTGAGATTCTGAAAAGTTCTGCAGTGCCCTTCCATTTCCAAATTATTCTTAGACCTGGCTCTGCACATTCTGGCCATACCTGTCATAATTCAGTGAGTTGCAGCACAGTAGGTCTCACGCATAAAAACCTCAGTTATAGACATTTTCTGCTGTGCAGGAGTTTGGTTTTATGGTCTAGACACTCCTTTAACACACAATTTATTAAAAATAGCAGTTATTTTTTACTATTATTTATATTACAACTCCCACCTATTGTATTTTTTGTCCCAGCTCACCTGTAAACTAGGATTTTTTTCCCCTCAAAATCCCAAGGTTCCCTCTCTGGGATGCCTGTTCCTACTGGCCATCATTTTAATGATATATAATAGTAACCTGTCCTGAGAGAAGGCTCCCTAATGATATATAACACCAAAATAGCTCCTCACAGCACACTGATGACAGGTTGCAACCATCCATCACCAGACAAGCAGTCAGCAAGATGAGGAGTTCAGGGGATACACGTGAGCAGAGCACAACCATAAAGAAAATATCAGCTAGAACCACAAAGCCAGTTCTGGTGCTTCTGCCTGTCTGTGACATCCCCAGAGGCAGAGCTTTAAACATCCCATGAATTCTGGAACAGGTCTAAGTGACAGATGATTGCTGATAAAAAAGCCCAGAAACCAAAATTTCTTTCTTGGTAGCTCCAATGAGTTAATTCTCTTCTGTTCCTATTACAGAGGCAACTCTCATTCACCAGCACTCAGCACATTTTCTACTGCAAGAATTCTGACCAAGTGCTCAGATTATGGACAGGAAGGTGAACAGAGAGCTTTTAGTGATTCTACCTTAAAACAGAACCAGAGCAAAGAAAATTACCATGGTGCTGATTGGAAACAAAAGATGGGCTTCCATGGCAGCCATGAGAAGCCAGAAATCCTGCAGTGATGCAGGAGATGGTGCTTGCAGAAGGAATTCAGGACAATTCTGCAGAACATGAAACAGTTCTCAACTGGTTGCTCTACATTCCACTATTAGTCAGAATTTGCAAATTTCTACAGTATCATAGAGCAGGTGAGAAGTGATAAATACATCAGCAAGAGAGAAAGAAATTAGACAAATGTACTGTTTATATGGTGTGGATTTATAGATACACAAACCCGTGTGTCTATATAATAATATAATGCAGATATTTACACACGAGGAGGCTGTCAGATGATGTGATCTTATCTGAAGGGACACAGCCCTGCTCAAAACCCTGGGATCTCACACTACTGATTTGTTTTAATCAATAGTAAAGATTCCTATAACAGTATCTGGCTTTCCCCTTCATGCACCTCCACACTTCAAAAAAAGAGGCAAATACTTTAATTACTTGCAAACTGGGAAGTCAGAAGCTCATCATGTCACAGAATCAGGAGAGTATTATTTAGACATCTCCAAAGAGGATATCGTTCATGTTTTGTTTTTGATGAGGTGCTATTTTTGTTTTCACACGGCATGGATTTTCTCTACTGACACTCTGGACTGCATTAAACAGCAAACAGCATTTTTTCTCCTTTTCTCTCTTTGGGACCAGAAGGAGTAAAGGAAATTAACAAATCCACAAGACACAATTGACCCAATTCTGTGATTATCAGAGTGAATTTTTTAGCCAAGCCATTCTTACTTAATGATAATGATCCTTTTATGTGATTTTCTGCTCTAGTTGCATAATGAAATTTGGTGTTGATATGACTCTTCCTACATAGATCTGATTTCAGAAGAAAATTTTAAGGACTTAAAAGTGGTCTCTTTTTCAAAGAAAATCATCATTCACCATTCTCTCTGAAGTTAAAGACCTGCAAGTAACTCAACTAAAATTAGTTTTTATTGAAGAAAGGAGGATATTTAGATACCTTTGTCACACTGATACTTCCCACCACCTTCATAGGTTTGCACAAGGCAAACAATTATGATGAAAATTTGAGATATCATTTCAAATTAAAAACTAATTATCAGTGAAGATCAACATCTTGCCACTAGAATATTTCATTTTGTGCTCATTTCTTGAAAGCATTTGATTTTGGTACAACAGAAGTACAGGATATTGTCTTTTATGCAGGAAATTATTTTCTTCTCGTTAATTTTCTGTGTCTCTCTACTGTTTTTCTGCTTGAAGGATGACTCCACTTATAAGCTGTTTTATTCTCTTTTCCACAACTATATATATTTAAAATAAATATATTTCACAGTACACGGTTCCAGATGTATTGGCAACTCACTGACAGAAGGAGCAGCCAATTCTTATTTAAGTTATTTTTCTTACTTCATGTAAGTAACACATGTAAATATTCTTCCATATTTGACCTACACTAGAAGTACAGAGTATTTAATATCTAATTTATTAATATATTATCATTCTATCATTTTTGAACAATATGATTTCCTTTAACAGTTTGGTTCCAGTCACAATCAGGATTCAGAAGACATCAGTACTTGAATGAAAATTACATCATCAAAAACCAGATATCTCAAAATATGGGTGCATTTGAAGTTAGCATAAGTTTAATTATAGAACCAATTTTTGTCTTTAATTCAATAAAGTGATTCCCTCCCCAATGCTAATTTCTTAATCAAATCTACAGACCTCTATATGTCAATATTCTGTTCTCTCACCTCCAAAGTGCCACTTTTTCCTGTATAGCCATAATTTGTAGTTTCTCAAAGAGTAATTGGAAACAATTTTCAAGGTCCAAAAGAAAGAATTCTGTGAAATTTCCAAAAGCCTCACATCACACTCAACAAAATTTCTTTTCCAAATTTATCATACTTAGGAACCCCATCCTAATGTATTCTAAAGATCATTAACTGAAATATAACAGACATTAAGACTAAATCCAGAAATTGGTCTTCTCAATTCAGCCAGTTATATTATTCACTGATTATTTTCTTTTCACATAGTCCTTTGCACTTTACATTTTTAACTTAACACACCACAATTCAACATCAGCCTTCATTAAACTCATCATTGCCACAAAACAACGCTGTTTCCTGGAATAGCTGGAAAAAAATCAAAGTCTGTCTTTACTCCTCCAGGACCAAGAATTTCTGTCCAGACAACCTAAATCCAAACTCTCCACCCACCTTGGGCTGAATCTGCTGGGCAAACGCATTCCTCTGACAAGAGCACCACACTAAAACCTGCATTTTCCACAATATCTGTAAAACATTTGTAAAACACTGCTATATAATATTTAGGTATGGGGTTTTTTGCCTTTTTTTTTAAATAAAGAAGCATACTTAAAATTCCAGGAAAGCATTAAAAAAAAAACCAAACATCAAACCTCATTTCCAAAGTACATCTATACCTTGTGAGGCAACACTTTTGAAGGATTCACTTTCAAAATCAATTCACGCTCGTTGTGTGCCAGAACAGAGGAACAGAAAAATGAGCACAGACACCTCTGCCTTACCTGAGCCAGGATGGGGACTCAACACCCGCGGGGTTTGGACACAAATTCTGCTCCAAGGCTCCCACCCAGCTGCTGGCAGCACCTCTGAGGACAAATCCTAAGGATTAAAGGAGGAAAAAAAATATTAAAAAAAAAATCAGGTTGTTAAAGCCATCCAACAGTCTTTGATTTCAGGTGCCATAATTTTGAGCAGCTAAAAGTATCTGATATTTCAGGTTTTTCAGCAATGTCACAGCATTTAAAGAAGATGGGATTATTGGATGAGGCTGGAATTTCAGGAGGCCAAGCACAACCCAAGGCTTCCCATATTGTTTTGAAAACAAGCACTTCCACCTGCATCACACACTAAAGGAATTTCAGTTTTTTTCTTTGTGAATCGCTCTGCATTCCAGAAACTTAACAGGAATTTCGAGCTTTTTAGAAGTTGTGAAGGATCTTGCCAAATAAGCCATTATTAATTAGTCAAAGGATCCCTCAAACTTGTCAAAGAATTATAGTTCTTCCACTTCTTTCTTTTCAGGTCTGTGACATTATCAGAAACAGACTTCCTGAAATGTTCAGATCTCTGAGTAATTAATTATTTATTTCCCTTTCTAGAAGATTTGGCTTTTGGTGAGTTAAATTTCATTTATGACTCTTGTGAAACATATGAATATAATGAGAAGATGCTCTTTGTAAGACAAGTATCATTCTGCTATTGATGTCCAAAATATTTTGCCTCATAAAACCAAAACCAAACACACATTTTATGAAATCGATAAAACATACCTTACTCAAAAGCTATTTCACACCCAAATAACAAACAGATTTATTTTAAAAACCTATTAACACAAAGGAAAACTTGTTAAATTTTGTTTACAGAAGTTCTTTTAAAAAAAGTGTTTAAGCATTTAGATAGAGAACTAATAAAGACTGGGTACATCAGAAAACAATTGTTCAGCTGCCTGGTTTTATGACTGTGAACCTTGTTTAGTTGCCTTATTAACTATAATTTGTTAAAAGCAGCTGCAATCTGACCTCACACCAAGAGCAGCCCTCAGTGAAAAAAGAATCTCTGCAAGGACAATTACTGCTCCTCTTGCAGCAAAAACCAGGCAGAAGAAAATAAATGTGGCTGTGACTAATGGCTCCCTAATTTTTTTCTCCATTAGATCCAAAGCAAAGAGGCAGCTCTCATCTAGCCCCCAATTCATTTGGGGTATGAAATGAATAAATAATAAACAGTACAAACTGTTCTGAGATAGTGCAGCTACACTTAAGAATATCGTGACAAGTTGAAAACCTAAAAGTATCGCGGTTCCTGTATTTCCACATTTCTGGTAGTGGATAAACAAGTTTATCTTCCTAAACAGAGGAAAATACATTTAATCCCACATTTCCCCCCCTACCTTCAGGAACACCCAAAAGGACAATTAAGCTGCCTGCTCACAGCACAACAGTGTCAAATTAAAAATACACTCCACAGTTACAAAAGGGTGTTTATGGGCTACCAGGTTATCTTTGATTTATACCACTGTGGCCACTTTCCAGCTCAAACAAATTACTTCCACCTACCAACACCACCAAGCATATTTTCCCACAGGGCACAGCACTTTAAACACTTGACCTCTAAATCTGACAGTATTTGCACTGCACATTGTTATCTTCCAGGAGAAAACTTGGCTCTCTTTGCTCTTTTTCTACCATCCATTTAAAGAAAAGGGAAATAAATTAAAATAACTGGTTTGTGGGTTTCTTTTATTCAGCAATTTACCGAGACTGGTAACTTCTCCTAAGGTGACTCTCAGCAATTCTTTGAGATTTCTGCACAGGGCTGTGTAGAGAGCCCAGAGGGATGTGCAGGTAAATCCCACACAAGGGCTGGCCCAGCCCAAGGAGTGGATATCTGCATGCCCCATGTAGGAAGAAAAACAAAATTAGACTAAAATTATAAAAATTAAATATTCCTTGCTGAGTGTGTGCAAGACAAGCTCAAACTGAGCACTGTGGTATCAGAGAGACATTTCAGCTAAGAAATGCACATAAACATTATTTCTTTCTCTTTCCTCCTTTTCTCCGTTTCTCCTTCTGAAAGTGCAATGTGGAATTTGTGTGTTTGATGGTTTTTGATCTCCAGCTCCATGACAACACAAAAACTCTCTGAACATTTAAATATTCCCCTTTAGTAGCTGGGCCCAAATCTGAATACATATCTCTGGCTTGGCCCCCTGCTGCTTAAAGTAATTTACTCTCAGATCAAATTGTGACCCCCAGAAATAGAAGTATTTATACTGAAAGAGAACTGAATATTTACAAAGATATTGTTACAAGCCAGAAAATTATGATATAAATATGGTTATACTGTATAAATCAGATAAAATCTACACAATCCTTTTCTTTAAAGAAACCCAAAATGATTTTGTTTCTGAAGTACACATAAAAAGAATTTCAATAACATTGTATTTTCAGACCTTATTGTTGAAGGATCCAAGGAAAGTTTTTCCCTGGTTCTAGTATTTTCTTTATAAAAGCTGTATTTCAGACAAAGTAAGCTTGGATCATTTAAAGTCCCCACAAGGGACTGATACTTTGTGAATGGTATTTTGAATAGTTTTGATATCCCAGTTTTTGAGATCCCTGTGTGGCTTTATTTTCTGGACAATTCAGTTATTCTCTCATGTTCTGACCTCTACTATGAGATTGTTTTTCCCTTCTCTTCACTACCCTGTTCTGTGCAAAAGCTCTCTATAAATTTGATATAAATATATTTCACGTACAATATCTATAACTTAGTCAACTTCACAAGGCATAAAAATAGCAATTTCTTTTCCTTTACTCCTCCGCTCTTATTTTTGTACAATATCATCCATTTGCTATGAATTCCCCTACAGCAAACTTAAAAACCCCCAACCAAACCAAACTGCAACAACAACAAACAAGCCCTTAAAATCCATTCCCTCCACATCAACTACAGGATAATTTTTTGTTTCCTGGGTTGGCTTGTGCTCTTTCATATAATGTATCAATTTAAATGCAGATGGCCAAGGAGAAAATGTATTTCTGCTCCCTCTGCTCATGTCCCCAGGATGCTGGGATGGATGGACAGGTTCCTTTGTTCCTTTGCCAAGGGCACAGCAGCACCCAAAGGTGCTGTGGGCAGGGACACCTCCCAGCAGAGCAGGGTGCTCAGAGCTCCACCCCAGCTGGCCTCAAGCAAAGCTATCAGAAATGCTTCTCCTGGCACAAACCCAGGATTCTGGGGCACCTTGGGTATGGTGAGTGCCCTCCTGCAAATCCTCCTGCCGTGAATTTGCCCAGGCTGAGTGTGGACAGTGCATTTCTCCGTGGGAGCTGAATTCATTCCCTGCCTCTCTTCTTTGGCAACAGTCAGTTCCAACTCCCCAGGTTCAGCCAGAGCTCCTCGATCTGCACACCTCGCTCAGTCACTCCTTGGGTGTAACTCAGCGTCGTGACAAAGGGGGATGAATGTGCTAAAAACAGAGGGGAGATACACAGAGATCTCTCCAGAAACTCAAAATAAATATTTTCAGTGATCCCAGGCAGTTCTGAGCAAAGCTGCTTGTAGGACTGCATTATTCTACAGCTAAGAGGTCAAACAAAGCTTGAAGAATTCCAAGAGACTCCTGATGAAACTCTTGGAATTTTTCAAGCTTCGTTTGACCTCCATAATCTTGCCTTGCTGGTTTTACCACGAGGAGAGGGGATTTACCCTTCACAGAGCCCTGACAAAGGAGGCAGCAGGGCTGAGTACGAGTGACACTGCTGGGTCTGTTGTGAGCGCACCAGTGTTTTCAGCAGGTCTCTCCTACATAAGCAGGAAGATGACAACAACCCCAAGGCATTAACAGTCTGAATTAGACAGACAATGTGGCTGAAAAATTAAATATCTTACATAAAACAGGGGAGGTCAAAACTCAGCATGGTGATGATAAGTTATCTTACTTGGCTGGTAGACTTCATGGAAGAAATAAGTTTATGTATGGGCTGCCTCCTCTAATTCTGAATTCTCAGAGCTTAGGAATGATTGTTTATCTGCTAACAGCCTGCAGGGATTTGGTAAAATAGCTACAGCATAAAACTGAAAAATAATTGAAATAAATAAAGTGCTACCTGGCACCATCCTTGTTTATTCTGCGCATCTGATATTAACATTCGGATGTCTTATGCTCGTAATACATAATAAGAAATGAAAATGTCATAAAATCAATACCTTCTAACAGCAGAGGGAAATGTCACAAATTATCTCATTCTCATTATAGTTTTCAGACAGTAATTTCACAAGCCTCCAAGGGATTAGGAAAGCTGAGCATAATTTTGCTCTACCCTCAGATGTCAGTTTTATTGTACATGATCTAGGCAGTGAAGGTTCTCTGCTCCAGAAGTTAGAAATCAATTGTTTTGCCAATGAGATTCTTTTGCAAGGCTGTTAGCTGCCTTTGTAAGTGTGAAACTACCAAATTCTGTGGCCCTGCTTAAATTACTTTGCAATACAAAATTACACTCCAACCCCTGATGTGGCACAGGCTCCCGCTGGGTGCACATACGGAACGGAGAGCTGCCTTCCTCATAAATAAAGTTTGCACTTTCTAAAGAAAAGAGATTTATGCAACCTGCTCTCTGTATTTAATTACTCTCCCGTGTTTTACTAGGAGGGGCTTTTTAATGAGGGAGTGAAGTCTGCTTGACCCTGCCTAGATAAGAACGAGCCAGGAGGAGCTGGTGTGTCAGAGTCCCAGCGATGGCATTTGCAAATCTAGTACGAGGGCTGTGGATACTGCAGGTAGATGAAGGTGAACCTCATGTTTCACCAAGCTGATTCATGTTACCACTGGTCCTAATCCTCTGATCAATCTCTCTGCAGATGTGGCAGCCTCTACTCAAACTGCTCTGGAGACACGAAGCAGAGAGAGCTGCAGGATCTGCTCTCACCCACCACGGGCAGAGCCAAGGCCCCCGCGTCCCCTGGCTGCACAAACACTGCTTGCAGCATGTCAGAAACACAGCTGAGGCTTTTCTCAGCAGCCACAACCATGAGATGTTTCCACAGGTTACCCCAAGCTGGAAGGGGCCCATCAGGATCCAAGCCACCCCTGACCAGGAGAGCCCCAGGAGCCCCCACCCTGCGGCTGAAGGTGCTGCCCAAACATTCCTGGAGCTCTGCCAGGCTCAGCAAGCTGAGGTCACAGCACAGTCAGAAATCTTCAGACTGACTTTCTGTGGAGTCAAATGGATATCTTGGCAACACCACACAAAGTTTCTTGTACACAGAAAGGTGAGTAATACCAATTAAAAAAAATACAAAAACTCCAAAATGACCCAGAAAACAAACACCACACAAAACCCCACCAGCAACAACAGGAGCCAGGCTTTGGGGATAGTTCCAGTTATGGCTGTACTCAAAATATAAACTGACATTGCAGCGGTCTGGAAAAACATAATACCTTCTGCCTAAAGCTGAAATGTCTCTCATTGTGAAACCTCTCCAGTTTTGACAGAGATTGCAAAGCAGGAAATTCTGCCAGTACAAATGTTATCCCAGACCTCCTCATCAAAATATAAACCATTCTACAGTAGCTAAAGGAATAGAACTCATACAAATATGAAAAGGCTGTGAATTGAAATGGAATCTCTTTTCCCCACAAAACTTTAACCAGAAAATTTAGTACTTATTAGATTGTAAGACTCTGGAAGTTCAGATGGTTACATGGTGTCTAAAAAAAAAAAAAAGTAGCTGGGATCAAAGCCTCTCTGCAAGGGAAAGGCTCAATGTGTTACTACAGAGATAATTCACAATTTATCTGAGACCTCTAAGTACCTCTGAAGCTCAACACAGCATATCATCCCTTTGAAAAGGCCAGTTTTCAAATAAAGCCTACATTAATAAAATATACATTAGATTATATAGCTTAAAAAAAACCAAAACAGTGAAGTACTTTGGAAACTGAAGCCAAATTCAATACCAGGTCCTTACTGTGCATTATCCATTTACTACAAAGGCTCAGAACTTTAACTATGGAAAGAGCAGCAAAGGCCAATTAATTAAATAATGTTCCAGTATTTAATATACTCATTTTTCAGTGCAGAATACTGTGGAACCAAATTCTACTCTCAGTCCAACCACTCTGAAGCCCTAAGATAAAAAAATCATAGTGAATATCTTTGACTTCAAATATGAGAATAAAGAATAAACTCTCCCCTGCACTCAAAGAGCTGAGACTGCCTAACCCCCAAAATAAGAAAAAACTTTTTTCCCACTAACAGAAGAGAAAAATATATTCATCAATCCTGTCTGACATTCTGCATTTTTAATGCACGAAAGAGAAACATGTTAGCTAAACATAGACAACTATAGCAGAGAGCAGAATGGCTCACAAGATGAGTATCAGATGAAAATGACAGCTGTTACAATTAAATTCAGTATTTATGTTTTCCTAGTTGAAAATGACAACTTATTTACAAACAAAACTCTCACCATCTGAGAAAAAACCAAAACAAACAACTACTTTTTTTTCTTTAAAAGAAGTATTGTAGGATAAACTCTTTTCAGTTTTAGATTCTTTTTATTTTTTAATTGGTTCCAGATCACTCTTTTTTGTTTTAATTTCCACATAAGTTCTTTCCAGGCTTATATGTTAGCAAGGATTTATGTGTCAGAATAAATAAAAAAGGTCAACAGGTGCACTCCAATCCAGCCCTGTGCTTTTCCTCAGAGATGATTTTGTGCCACTGCAATCAGTCCAGGAGGGAGCCCAGCTGTTGGTGCTGCCCAGGGTTTTTGTGTAGGTGCCTCTTATTGATTATTTCATCCATCAAAACTGTCCTGGGAGAGGCAGAGAGCAGAGCAGGACACATTCCTCCTCTCATCACAGATATATCTCCTAGATGCAGGGGATGGAAACCCAGACCATGCCAGGGTTTTGCCCCTGGCTCTAATTTCACACGCTGCTCCTGCCCTCGATTTCTGCTGCTGTTGATGTGATTAGAGGGATGTGGCACATAACAGAGCTGGCTTGCACTACAAGGACATTTTATGCCATAAATTCCTTCTGAGTGTGGCAGAGCTACCTCAGGGCAACACTGTTCATCCTTCAGGACTGCTGGATTTCTTAAAAGTAAATTTTTTTCTTTAATCTCAGGGTTTGGGTTGCTCAGGGATTTTTACCCCCTCTCAGATGCACATCAGCTCCAGAAATCAAACCATTTTTTTGACCTTTAGACTCTGAACTAAGTAAAGTTTGAATCTCTTGGTTTTCTCATTTCTCTGTATTAGTTTTTTTCCTTTCTTTTGATTGTATTAGAGCTATTAGAGTTTTCCTCTCACACTATAACCCCTGGATTTATCAAATTAAATGCTGTTTGGAGGGTTTGGGATTTGAGTTCTGAATCTCGTTGTTGATGCATTCCAGCTGAAAGCTCAGTTATGAATCATTAGGAATCACTTAAGTCTTAATGATGTCAAGCAATTAATGAACAAAAAGATGCAGCACAACATTCAAATAGATGCACACTGTAATGATAAGGAAAATGTGATTTCCTCAAAGTAGGAGGACTTGATATCCCAAAAGTGACTTTGAATAAGCTTGTCATTGTTTCCACTGATTCTGCTTTTGAATCTGACTTCTGCTCCACATTAAAAAACATAATTAGTGTTTATTTTCAGTGTGACTGACACCTGTAGAACAGGGACAGACTGGCTGTGCAATTATGTCAACACTGTGCACTGACCTTGAACTTCGAGAGAGCCAGCTGCCAGAAAAAGAAATCTTTAATTTCATTGACTCATTAAATTAAAATCATTCTTAGCAAAAATAATCATGGGTGAATTGCCATATGGTCTTGAAACTTAGGAGACTGGGGAGACTTTTAAATAATCAGACTGCAGAACTGCTCTTTTGAACTAAAATGTTTTCAGCATTTCTATTTCAGCTACATTTACAATCCAGTTGAACATAAAGTTCTGGAACAGCAGGCAAAACTAAGTAAAGAAATGAATGATGCTGGGAGTTGCATGCTGTTCACCAAGAGATAGGAGTGACAAGTCTGTGGATGAATAAAATATTAACATACTAATGTAGATCTGTAAGAAAAAACTTAACAGATTGCAGAAATAATTGTGATTTCATTTTTTTTTTACTTTTATACTGACAGCATTTCCCTGAATGAAATGTAATACAAGCTTCAAAGTTGTTGAATATGATTCAAGATGGAAAGATGAGCAACAGAATCTGCTGCAAGAACACAAAATCCTGGTTGGAAGAAAACCCAGATGAAGTGGGGCACCAACTGCTCCATTCCAGTTGTTCCAACATTCACCACTACCCAAATGATGCCCACTGAGGCACAGACACCAATCACAGCACTGGGGGAATCGGGCACCTTGGACACAAACCAAAATGTTTCTCTGTGCACAAATCCTCCTTTTTCTCCTCCACCCAGCCTCCCTTGAATCTCCTGGAACACATCAATGGACTCGTTGGATTTGAGAGGGCTGTAACATTATTTGTGCATTTCTGTCAGTGAGTTCAGACAATGGGGCGAGACCGAGACTACAGTTTAATGAAATTATAAAAAATTGATGACACTTAGATAACGAAAAATGAAAAGCTTACCCCAGGAACAGAATTCTGTGATAAAAAGTTGTATAAAATAGACAATGAGACCTGCAGAAAGTTCAGTGTTTTCTTCTGCTTTTATTGCCAACTAAGTTATTCTTTCTTTTGCATTAACTTGTAACATAAGCAAAAATTGAACCAACTTCTAGGACACAACCATCTCTATTTTGAGTTCTGGATTCAAATCTTGTTTTTTTACCCTTATCCAAAGACTACTAGTGATCTATAGTGAGCAAAGTGAGCTTCTCTTGTTAAATAAATGATATCTAGAACAGAAATGGGAAACAGAATTTAAAAGTAGACAGTATAAAAATATGGTAATTTGTCACAGAATTATTATACAAAACTATATTTTTTTTAAAACTCAAACTGGGTAAATGGGATATTTTGGCATAATAAATTGTGCCTTCTAGGTTGAAGTCCATGTGCAGTTTATTGGCCTGAGCTTCTTTGATCTACCTTCACCCTCAGCCAGCACCTTTTTATTTTTAAGTCAGAAGTTATCAACTTCAGCTATATTGCTGTATGGATTTTTAATTTCTTTTTCAAAAGCAAAAATTGCCTACACAGATATTTGCAAAATAGCATAGAATTTAAAGCTGACCTATCGACAGCTTCTCCTCTTTCACTGTGTTGGGAAGTTTCTGGCAGAGTGAGTGACTAAGGAAAGCAATGCCTGAACATCAGGAAGGTCAGCAAATCCACACAGTTTTTTTAATGAAAACTGAGTAAGTCTTAATAAAAAACTGAGTTTAAAAAATATGTGTGTTGTATATGCACATTGCTGTACATGCAAATGTACAGGTAAAATATAAAATGATCATGAAAGCTACACCTGGCACTGAAGTATTTCATTGAAGTTGAGAGAAATGTGTTGTACAAATATGTTTCTAAAAGGAAATATGAAATTGGTGTTTAAAATTCCAACAGTATTCAGAACTCCAGGATAAGCCAGAGTCGTGTCCCTCCTGCACAGGGAAAGGGAAGGCAGGAATTCACTTTGCCACGCTGACACAAACAACCAGTAATTTTTTCCTGCTGAGCTCTGTGTGAGCTGGAAGGATGAGAGTGTCCCCAATTAATTTTGTCCTTCGTTCCCTGACAGAAGGTCCCAGGCTCTCATTCCAGCTGATCAGCTGCTTAATGTTCTGCATCAGAACCTGGAGCTGCCAGCAGCACCACGGAGGGCCGCACACGGCTTTGGTCAATCAATGTAAAACATGACCAAATATTAATTACTGCAGTTAGCCTGCCCAAATCATACAAAACTCTCAGGAAAAAAATTGTATTTTGCTATTATTGATGCGCTGGTTTAGAGCTCTCAAAGGCTGACACAGTGATTTTAGAACCAGATTGAATTCTTTTACACAACACCACATCACTTGAAATATCCCAGATTTGTCTCTTCGGGAGCTGGATCCACCTAAAATATAAATCCACAGGTGTGCCTTCAATCACTTGAAAATGATTTTTAAAAGCATCTTGAAAACCAAGTTATAGCATGCCAGATTTCCTGTTAGAACAAATCCAAACTAAACCCCAGAACTACAACAAAAATCAGAACAAGCCTGTAAACAGATAAGGTTCAGTAGAGCGAGACTTAATCTAAAGAAGTATCTGTTTACCCTGTCAGTTTCCTTCTTCTTTTGCTATTTTTTCTCCTATTTTTCTATTATTTCAGAATCTCTATCTTCCCCAGTCTTGTCAGAAAAACCATTCCTATCAAAGCTGCATTTCCATGCCTGCATATTCTCGTGTAGTTATATCTGGTACCTCTCCACATGACAGCTTGTGTTTCATCAGTATTAAACATGCAATAAGAATTGTAAATTACTTGTTAATTAGTTGTTGCTGAAATTCAGTACAGCATTTTATTGTATTTGAGAGTCACACCTCAAACTCAGCACCATTCTGCTCCAAGCTTGGCAAATGGGAAAATGGGATCACTTCTTCTCACCTTTGCACTAATTATCTTCTGTTTAACACCCTCTAATTCCCAGGAAGGTTTTTAAGAGTTTCCTATTTGATTTGGAGTCAGGTACAGGTAATTAGGGGTATAATTATACCTTGATTTCTTTTCCATGTTGGCCAAAAAATCCAGGGAAAACACATACAAAAAAGTTATTTGAAACCACTCAATTTGTGCTGGGTAGTGATATCCTGAAGTAACATTCCCAAATTATTCAGAGCTTGGGGCTTGTTGGATATGGCTGAATGTAACTAAAGATTAACAGGAAAAACTGAATGTAAAGGGCTGATAAAATGCAAAAAAACTGGATGGCCAAAGGATCCTTTCCCTCTGATGCAAGATATGTAAGGGCAGATTCCGTAATTTTTTCTTAAATTGAGGAAGAGAATGGAAGGTGGAGCAGCTGGAGTAAGTCTTTGTGCCAGCAAACTCCAAAATACCACCCACAACAGCAAGGACAATTCACTCTGCTTCCCTGAATAATAGACAGTACAGCTGTAAAACAGAAATCCACAGTGGGCAGCAGAAGCAAGAGAACAATGTTTGAAACCTTTATCTACATGTGCCAGGAATCCCACAAAATTGAAACAGACCCATAGTTTTTAAAAAGCGTTTCTTACTGGTTGGAAAATATTCACAGAAATAATGATAGTTTTAAAACAATTTGTCCCTTCAAGAAAAAAAAAACAAACAAAACCAACGATCAAAAATCAGTTAGGCTTATTCTGTTGTATGGGCTTCACTGGATAGATAACGTAGGTTGCAAAAAAACCCAAGACGAAATCCTTGTTCATCCCCAAACCATAAAACAGCTTAAAGCACGTGAAGTGTGACTTAGTCTGCTTTTAGTATTTTAATTGTAATCCTTAAAATCTTGCTCAGCAGCTCTCTAGACACCTGAAGTNAGGTTGCAAAAAAACCCAAGATGAAATCCTTGTTCATCCCTATGAGGAAAGAAAAAAAGCCATAAAAGAGCTTAAAGCACGTGAAGTGTGACTTAGTCTGCTTTTAGTATTTAAATTGTAATCCTTAAAATCTTGCTCAGCAGCTCTCTAGACACCTGAAGTTCAGAAGTGATTTTCCTGGGAAATTACAGCTTTGCCCCTGCAAATACCTAAGAAATCTGAGTCTGGAGCACACTTGGCTTCTCAGTTTGCCCCAAATCCTCGGCGTGGCTGCTCCTGACCCAGTGAAGGGGCAGTGCCACACTCCTGCCACAGATTTCGGGTCTGACTTTGCTGAAAATGGTCCTGCAGCAGAGTTTGAGCTGAATCTGCAGCCAGAGAAGAATCAAGTGAAGATTTCAAGGAAAAGGGAAAGCACAAAAGGCTCTCAAAGAAAAGCACGAAAGGCTCTCAAGGAAAAGCACGAAAGGCTCTCCGCTAGCTCTGCTCTCAGAGAGCACCTTCCTGCTGAGCTGAAAAACACTCCTGCAGCCCAGGACAGCAACTCAGCGCTGCCACAAACCACGTGTACAGCGTCTGCAGAGATGAGAGACGTGTTTTTGTCTCAGCTGATGAGTGTTCTTATCTCAGGCTGGAAACAGAAGCAGAAGAGTCTGTGCTATAGCACAGCCTACGATGTTTTGTTCCACACACGGCTTTGGAAATACTGAAAGAATTCAAGCACAGATTTGTGGTATCCTGCACATATTTCAGGGATATTTGGTTTGCAGACAGGAATTAGAAACCCATGGGATGAGTGAAATGGAGAATTCCCTTAACTGTTGTAATCTGTTAACTCCTGCCCTTGTGAACTGACAGAAAATTTTATAAGGAGCCATTAGTTTATTAGAAGTTAGCTAGTCCACAGGTTAGTAACTAAGAAGTCACTGGGAAAACTGAGCTCCTATGCTTCTCAGAAGCCAAAGAAAATAAAATCACTTCTCATAAACAATTCAGCTAGAACAGAACATTTTCCTGTTGCCTCAAGTTACCAACTGAACAAAACCACACTCTGACTTCTTTAACACATCTCAATTTCAGTGTTTGCCTTCAGAACACAACAGATAAGATTCATGTATATTTTTCAGACACCAAATCTTGTTATCATTTTTATAAGGTCACATACTGAACACAGGAAATTGAAAACCCTATGGAGGAAGATATTGTTGCAGGTGTGCTGATTCTAATGGAGGGTTTGTTTGGGTCTTGCTTTTCAGTTGTTATTTCAGAATTGATTTGACTTTTTCCTAATACTTTATTCTTGGAAAATATAATCTTTTTTTAGAGTTGTTGCTGTTTGAGTTGCTTGATAGATTACAAACTACTCTTTGATTTGTTTCATCTGATGTTCAAATTCAAATAGAGAGAATGTTATCTAACTCTGGGCCTCTGATACAAAATATCCTTGCTGCTAAAACTGGAGAAGACTTAAGATTACAATTTTCTCCAAAGTTCAAACAACCAAGAATATTTTAATTTTTTTGAATTAGCTTTATTGTTTAACTGTTTTTTTCCTCTTCACTACTTCAAAAATTACTCTGCTGTGATAGAACTTCAGTTTTCTGTAAAATAGGTTTGATATATATCTCCTGCAAAACTATTTACATTCATTTATAATCACTGAGGAGACTTGATAAGTGTGTTTCACCTAGAATCAAGAACTGTGCATTTCCCCCAAAAAGCCGTAGCTGTTTGGATATTTTTTAGTCATGTTTCAGCCATATTATTTGAACTACCACAGAAACTTGTGACCCTCTGTGACTGAACAGAGTTCTTAAACAAAAAAATAAACAAATAAATATCAAAAATTAAACACTTCTAACTTCCAAAAGAGTGCTTGCTTTTCCTTTTTGAAATGGAAATTAACTTCTTTCTGGAATGGGATATCATTTCTCTTCTTGGGATCAGGCCTGGAGAGCGAGGATCTGGTACCATTTCCAGCACCTAAAGGGACTGTTGGAACTGAGCACATCCTACACCCCTTTCAAGCATCACAAAATCAGTAAACATCATTTGATGTGCATTTCTTACCCCTCTCCATAACTCTGTCCAAGGAGTGTGAACTAACAAAAAGGGTATCTATAGTGGATGATAAAGTTATGATCAATACTAATGCAAAATTTAGCATCTGATTTAAAACTGTTTGATAGAATGCAAAAAATAAAAGGTGAATAATACATGAAGTTCCTCCTCCATGAGTGCTGCCTCACACCCCTGAAGATGTAAAGATGTTCATTTAAAACATAACCCACAAGTGCTGCAAAGATTTTAGCCCTAAAGAGTTCAGCTAAAGTGAGAAAGCAGCCAGCCCAGAAGCAGAGTTAAAAGGAATGAGAATCCCACACCACAAGGAAAAATGTTTCTGCTCTTCCATGATAAACTTCTGGTTTTAAATACACAGAAAGGGGACAGGCAGCACTGAGCACAGGAATCCTGCTCTCCTGCAGCTTCTGAAATTATTAATGAGCAGCAGGACTCAGTCTGTTATTGAATTAATTATAATTAAACAAATTAGCCTGACTCCAGTGAAAGGCAGCCGATATCTGGATGGGCACAGCTGTTTATCCCTTTGATGTGCAGTTCGGGTTTCCCACCCCTTTGGGACATCCAGCTGACCCAATCCTAGTTACCTAATCATTTTAGATATTTTTAGGTCTCTCCTCTAGTTACTGAAGAGAAACAAACCTCTCTAAAGGCCAGGTTTTCTCCCTGCATTAGACTGCTCATTTTGGACCCTCTGGGATGACTTATCTTCTGGATTTGCACCAGTTTTATATGAGATATTAAAAAGGAGCTTAGACAGTCTCAGACCGGTTCAGGTGATTTGTATGAGGTGAGAAAATACAACAGCAGAGTGTTAGACATCTGAAACAAAGAGAATTTGTCAAGGTATTTCAAACAAAACCTTTTCTCACACTTTAGTTTTAAAAATAAACTGCATTTGGGATAAACCCCACAGTGCTCATACAACACCAATTGTGTAATTCCAGGGGTTTTCTCTCCCTTTTCACTGGCCTTTATGAAACACAGGAAGTAAAAACAAAAATGAGACAAGAAGGGAACTGGTCTTGATTTAGGCACCGCCTTGGAGAAAGTTCTTCCAACAGTCCCAGACTGTCAGAAAATACATCCTGTAAGTGGTTTTTCAGGTTAGACAGAATAAGTCCATTTTATCCTTTCTATATAATGCTATTTCTTCCAATAATGATAGCTGAGGCAATTTTTATCTTCCATCCTGTTATTGAAAGAGGATTAAGATATTTCTAATGTCATACAAGTACTCCTTGGGAAAGAGTGATGGTTATTAAAAAAAAGTGCTCTAAAATTAGATAATTCAAAGGTGTCAGGATCCATATCTAACAGACAAGTTTAGCAGGCAAGGACTGGTGGATGCTGAGCTGCTCCTGGCCCAGACATCCCCTCAAATGGAAGCAATTTTCTTTGAGGACAGAAGAAAGAAATAACCATGGAATGAAAACACCACAGAACATTGACCTTCAGCTCCCTGTCAGGGTTGGTTGATTGGATGAATGTAGTCCAGGAAAAGCTTAACAAAATCTTACACTCCATATTCTTTACCACAGGGAAGACAGTGAAGTGATGATTTCACCATTTTACCAATCTTTGCAGTTGATACCTGTTGGGCTTTGGGGATTTTTTTGGTATGGAAACGGAGCAAGCTTATTGCTTTTAGTTTTTAATTTGCCTTTTGCTCCTTACAGATTTATTGTGTTCAAGTCAAAGCTGGTACATCTTCCTGAAAGTGGATAACATCACAATGAGCTAAAAACTAAGCTGCTTGGTACTTCAAATGCTAAATAAATGGCATTTGTATGACTCCAGTGAACGCTGAGCTGACTGCCAGCGCCACCGCTCAGCTCCCATTAATGTAAATCATGGCTTGGAAAGCTGCTGAGAAATTCAATTGTCTCCTGACAGCTGGGAGCTGCATCCTGCAAAGGTGAGAATGCCAAGGTGGCTGTCAACAGCACTGAAAGCACTTTTTGAAGAACAGGACAGAGGACAGAGCTGCTGCCTTTTCCATGGCTCAGAGGGTGGAGAAGGAAGGCAGGAGCGTCCCTGGCATGTCCTTCCCTCCTTCCATAGCTCAGAGGCTGGAGAAAGAAGGCAGGAGTGTCCCTGACATGGCCCCTGAAGCTGGAGGAGGAAGGCAAGAGCACCCCTGGCCTGTCCCCTCCCGAGCTGAAGCCACCAGAGGCAGGAAGAGGTGTGAACATCGTCTGCCATTATCAAGGGCTGGTTTGCTTTCCATGGACTCGATCGGATTGCAGGAGAGCACAAGGGAGAGCCTCGGGGCTCAAGGGCAGCGTTTGTCACCGCTGTGGGCTCAGCCTTGACATTTCCAGAGAGGTACAATTCTCTTTGAGCTCCTGTCTCGAAGGACTCCGAACTGGATTACACTATTATCAGTTTTAGCGTCTTGCAGCTGGAGCTCCTCTCCCGCCCCACAGCAGCTCCGGGGTGATTATCACGCACCCCACAATGCAGCTCACATTTATAATAAAGAGTTATCAACTCCCTTTAGGACTAAATCAACCCCCCGTCAGGTCATACACAGCTTCTAATCACAGAAGAACACCCAGAGATTCACAGAAATTTCTGTTTCACGGGCACAGAATAATGGAATATCAACAGTCACAGTAGAAATACGTGCATAATGAGGTTTTATCTTTTGTGTACAGCAAGGCTCCGTTCATCATCACTTCACAAACATTTCTGATTATACAGGCTGACTAACGCATTTCTCCAGCAATGCTGCAATAGATTTGCATGCAGAAGTGTGTTTCTTGCAGAAAGGGAATCTCTCAGGCTTTTTCAAATGCAAAACACTCACTTCAATTCTCTAGAACAAGCTAACTCAGGTTTAATAAACACTTAGATACCCGAGCACCAGGTTCAGTTCAAGTTCTCTGTAGCTACAGCCTGAAATATTTATGGCTCATATTCAGAATTTTCCCCACATTTATATCCAGCTATTTGAAAGATGTTTGCATTTTCAAAGAAAACAGTTCTACCTGTGTTGAAGATCTACTCAACACATAAAAGAATATATTTCCCAAGCTGCTGCTAGAAATATGACTGACAGAAGAACAAGCACATTCTGGAAATCTAAAGAGGCAAATTTCCATAGAACTACTCAAGAAGCAAAATGAGTGACTAGAACTATATATATAAAATCTACTTTTCTTTAACAGAAATAATCCTTGGAAACTTTTCTTAGCTACAAATGAAATAGCAGAATGCCAAGACCAATAGAGGTATACAGCATGAGATAATGTATCATTAGTTTCTTTAAATCCAGATTTTTTAAAACGTCACCCAGACAAATTGAAAATATGAACCCATGCTAATACTTTCTCTCCTATAAAATTCCAGGTATTATATGCTGAGATTTGCAATGCAAACTTGGAGTTTCAGAGCAGAGATGATTTTAAAAAAAACCCAAAAAACAACAAAACCCAAGATTTACTCTCACATAGCCTTCTTTTGCCAAAAATTCTCTCTGCAATGACTTTCTGGCAGTGATGGAAACAACACAAGGGTGGAACTCTGATCAGACTCAAGCAACTCTGGCAGATATAAAGCCTTGCCTTTCTCCACCTCTTTTCCCCTACAAAAATCTCTCTCTTCCCCAGCATTCATTTGCTTTCCCCATGTCCTGTGTCAATCACAGCTCTTGTTTCTTTTCCCTTCTGAGCACACACATCCATAAACACCTTCCACGTTTCTCCCTCCTCATTGTCCCTGCAATCTGCTCAAAAGCATTGATCCCACAAGCCAAAACCTCAATCTGATCAGATCCTTTTATTCCTGCTCTACTGAAATCAACTCGTGCCACTCCAGAGCCTCTCCCTTTCTCTCAGAAATTGTTTTTTCCCAGCTAAATTGGCATTTACTACTTGTTTCCTAGTTTGAAAATAACCACATGACACATTAAATTGGCTAATAAACAGTGTTTGAACTTATTCTAAATAGGGGGGAAACACCTTGAACAAATATCTGTTTTCTGTAGTTTTTTGACAAGTTTGGTTTGAATTATTTTGTTACATTGCAGAAATGAGAAATCATGAAAAATCAAATATTTTGCCGTAAAGGACAGTTACAAAACTGAGCTTGATGATTTTTCCCCATCTCCATGCAGAATGTGTTATGAACTGCACTTTACATTTAATATAAACTACATTTTAAATGAAATTATAGAGTTCTTATGGAATTGCAGCTTCTTATTAATTAAATTTGTTTGTTAATCCCTTTTCACTCAGTAGTGTTAGTCAGTACAAGTGAACATAGTCACATAGTATATTAAATCTTATTTTAAAAGGGGAATGCTTTCAAAAACAACATTTGATTTAGTAAGAGGAATCCTCATTAATCTGTCAGGACATTTCCTGTGTAATCAGAACTCCAAGCTAAAGGAAGTAGGAACTAAAATCTGAAAGGGTGACAGTAAACTTTCATAAAGAGTATTCTATAAGATGAGAACATCAACTCCATGCTGGCAGAGCCTGTCCCTCACATCTATTTACGAGGGTTGAGGGCTGTGCCCCTCAGATCCCCTGTGAGGAGAAAAGAGCCTTCCAAGAGCTGCCTGTGCTGAGGGGGTGTTTATTGTCCTTTTATTTTCCCTAAAAGTTTTTTACCCAGAAAAACACACAAAACAAAACATACACCCTAACTTATGAGTGCACGCAGCTGGAAATTTGCAGGCTTAAAAGACAAAACAAAGCAAACAAACAAACAAAACAAATCCAAAAATAAACTTTCTGCGTTCCTCTAGAATTTAGTCTATACTGAGCCATGACATCACAGGATAAACACAGCAAGGTCCTGGTTAGGCAGCCCTAGCAGAGAACACTCACTCAGACTTAAGAAGCTTTTAGTAAAAAAAACACAGCTTGATAAAACCAGAGTCTGAAGAGCTGAGGCAATGCCCATTCTCTTATAAACAGGGTTTACTACAGCAGAGCAGACTCCCATTAATTTTACATGGGAATAAGAGCTCACAATTCAGATGTGTAATGGAAAAAAAATGCATGAAAAAGGCCACCAGAATCTTACCTGCCTGTGCTGGAACTGCAGAAAGGATTTCCCTCCCCACTTCCCCTCCACGGGGTTTTCATGGGATTTGAGCAGGTGTTTGGGATTGGGTTAGGGACACAGGTGAAGGGAATATTCTTGTACTGCTGTAAGCCAAGTGCAATCATGGAGATTGTGAGAGCCTGGAGAGCCCAGAAACTGCAACCTGATAATTCTTGAAATTAACATCGTTATTTCAAATTAAGGAGCATTAAAATAATATTACCCTGGCAAATAGGTGACCCAGTGAAATTAAAAGAAAATCTGCATGGAGCTACTTTGAATACAAAGACAATAATAAAAGAGATTTCTCCAAAAACCTCCCTAAGCCATCCACCCCCTAATTATTGGAGCAGATGTGGGGAAATGCTATTAGAAAAAATAAAAGAGAGCACTTTAGATAGGTCTTCTTTCTCTTTTTTTTTATGCTTTTTTTTAATCTAGAATTGTTTAGCTCCACAAATGAATTTAGATGGTAGAAGGTTTTTCATTTCTTTGACAATATATCTAAATGAAACAGATCAATATCCTAAAAATAAAATAAAATAAATGAAATGCTTTGCCAGCCATCTCTGCACTGCTGTAAGGAGATATCTCAGAAGTTACAGTGAGCTTTCCACTCTCAAATAAAATATTTAATTTTAGGGTTTGTACTGTCAAGCATCAGATCTTGTGGTAAAATTTCTTTGGAGAGAAATAATCTGGATCCCTTCTGACAAGGAACAAACAGCCCAGACACAGAAAATGGTATCACATCCCAAAGGGATCACAAACTAATTCTCTGTATATTTCTTTATTTAATTTAATTCTATAAAGAATTTCAATTTGCAAAAAATTTATCTGAACAGACAAGTTAATAAAAAAAGAACACAAAGTAAAACTAATGTAAAATACCCTTTCTAAAAAGCACAAAAAGGCTGTATAATTTTATCTCGTATTTAATACCTTTTGTATGCCAGAGCAAAGCAATGGAATATGTTCTGGGGGAAAAACAACAGTGTAAACAAAACAAATAATAATCTTGAATATGAGAAAAGATATTTTTGGAGCCCAAAGAGGGTTGGCCTCACATCTGAAATTCTCATTCCTCAGCTTCAATCCATGCCCCAGCTCCCACTGTGGTTACACTGGCCAAGGGTGTTCATCTCACAGACACCACCTGGACTTTGATAAACCCAACTGGCTTCTTGTTTTCTGTCCAGCTCTAGCAAAATTCTCCTTGTCCCTCTTTTCCCTCTGAATTTTAACCATCCCTGAATAATTCCAACTCTTTCTTGGGGTCATAATGAACCTCAACTCCCCTCCAGCTCTCCTTAGGTGCTGCTGGAACTAAAATTGGAATAATGCCCCTGTCTGGGAGTGCAACAGGAAATCTGGGATTGTGTTCAGTGTATTCCTGAGTGCCCGGAGGTTCACACCCCAGTTAAACCTCTGGCTTTTAGCAGATTTATTACCACAACAAAAGAAGCTGAGACATTTCCCCCCTCTCTGTGGCATAGATTGCTTTCTTCTGTGTGAGCACACACCAGTGCAGCTCCTTCTTTATTTCTAATAACTCATTTGTAGAGCTAAGTCTGAAGTGGTCAACACATTACACATAAATATAAGGGAGGTACATAAAATGACTTTTCCCTGTCAGCTTCAGCTGGGAATTTCATGCCAATTTGCTGCTGGCCAATATTCTCCCACAGATTGCATTTGTGGTAAAGTGGATCCTATATTTCCACAGCTGCAATAAATTGGTTTTGTCCAAGCCATTTTCTATATCTTTAAACTCTCCCTAAACATCCCAACCAACTACATCTGTGGTTTTCCCTTGCAATTTAAAAAAAATAAACAACAACAAAAAAGAAGATCTGAGTAAGAGTTCTGAACTAAAAAAAGGCCTGAATTTTAATCTAAACAGGTGTTTTTTGAATTATAAACTGTGAAAGAAAACTTAGCAATGTAATTAAATCCAAATTATCCAATTTCATGCCTATTAATACTATGAAGTTGAATTGTTTCTTAATCTACTTTGAAGGGTTGTTTTGATATTCAAATTGCCACTACAGAAAAAATGTGGGTGTTTAGTAAGATATCAAGTGGACTTCTGCTGAGCTACCAGAATTCATAGGCTCCTTGTGTCTGTGAGTGTGGAATCCTCAGCATCTTGTCGGGAGCTTGGATTCCTGAGAGCACTCCACAGCTGATGAGACTTGAATGAAAATAATAAATATTTAGAACACGCATATAGGAAAAATTTTTGTAAACATAGCCCAGAGATTAAAGGCGGGATGTTGGTGCTAATTTGACACCTGAGACTTCCTGTCCTGTGTGCAGCCTTTGGAAGTCAGACATGGCTGTAATAGCAAATCTTTGGATTATTTCAGAAATAGCAGTGGCTAAATTGGCTGCAACACCAGTTTAATCTCATTTTTAAATGTGAGTTTCAGCTTCACAAAAATGTCTTGAAAGAGAAATAACTGGATTAAATTTGTGAAGGACAGAAAGATTTTATGGCCTTTGGCCACATTATATAAAACTTTCTAATAATAAATATAATGCAATGAGTCCCCCTGTGCAGTCACAAGCACCCAAGGTAGCAAAGGGAAGGGGTGCAGGAACTCTGACCTCCTTTTAAGATCAGTTATCCTTAAATTGTTAAATGATGGATTTGCTCACCTTTGAGCGTCTTGAAAATTCAGTGTAATAAATAAATTGCTTTAGACCTGCAGCAGCCACCCCAGATAATCTGTGAGAGCTTTGCACAAGTACCAAACACCAGCACACATTTTCTCTGTGCAGGAAATTCTACATGTGTTAAAAAAAAAAACCTGGCCTAGCAATTCTAATTCTGAAAATTTGATTTTTTTTTTTCCCTACAGGGGAAACAAATTTTCAGTTTTAAAATGAAAGATGCTGCAAGAGTGAGATCCATCATCTTGGTAAACTACATCTGACCAAGACTGACTTCTGAATAAATTTAAGATTTACAGCTCGAGACAAGTGCAATACCCTTATCTGCAGGTTATATCTGGTACTTTTATTAAGGAATTCAGTCAAATCAACACCTCCTGAAATGTTTGCCAAAATTTACACTCTCAGCTGGGGCATGTATAAGGAAAGCAAACATCCTTGCCTGAATAATTTGACTTTTTGTTCTTCATTTTTCAAGTCTCAAAGGTTCTTCAAATTCTATTTATCTTCAGAATATCCATCTGGATAGGTAAAACAGAAATGTTTAATTTATTGTGCTGTCATTTCATAACGGTACCAAAGTTGACAGGACTGGAGAAGCACAAGTCTGGAGCAGATGAGCAAGCAGGAAAAATAAAGATTTATTGCTTTAACCAAAGTTAGAGTTATGAGGTTAAAAGGAGAATAATGGAGCATGACAAGAGCCACACAGCGAGGAGAAACTTACATTATAAGTTTTCAAAATACTCTGAAAGCGGTGCTGCCGTTTCTGCTGTCCTTTGGTGAGCTGTGGCTGAGGGCACAGGCAGGGGATGTCAGGCCACGCTCTGCTCCCCCCACTCTGGGGAGATCCTCAGCACCAACAATTCCACAAACAGAGGGAAATCACAGGATCCTGACGCTGCTCAGGACTGCTCTTCTGATGCCTAAATTCTCACAGGAAAACCAGCTTACTCCTGACTCAAAACTCTCTATCAATATGCTTCTCGTTTACACCTGGACTGAAATTAATAAATTAATCACAATCCGTATTTTTAGAAACTACTTTTTTTGATGGTCAAAAAACCCCATCCTGATAAAAGCCACTCCCAGCACAAGTGTTGCCACGAGAGAAACTCATCGTGGACAGGAATAAATCAAGAGGGACAGAGGGACATGCCAGTGTTGTCAGGATGGACATATCTCCATAATTAGTCCGTTGCAATGGCAATTAAGCCACCATCACTGATATAATCGATAACCTCTGGAGTATTTAACTCCTCCTTGGATTTATAGACAGCCCAGCACTGTTGTACATTCAACTAGATTCAGATACCTCTGTATTTTCCTTCTGGTTTTTGACTGCAACATTTTAAAATACTGTCTCAGTCAATCCAAGAGGCTTAGTAGGCTTTGGAAACCTCCCAGGTGCCACTGAATTAAATGGGAGCTGTGCACTTGGACACGTTTCCACAGAGGCACCTGGGGAGCTGGATGGAACAGGTTTGGAATGGGAACAAGATGCCCAAATGCCTGGTAAAACTCAGCTGGAGGCACCTTTCACAGCTGGGGGCTCCCAGCTCCATCAAAGCAGTCTGGCAAAATTTACTGGTTGGTGAACAACCCCCACCCCTCAGGTAAGGGGCATTATTTTAAATTTCACATCTCTGTGAAGTGGACTGGGAGGAGGGGACGTTCAGGTGACCTGGGCCAGGTGCAGGTGACGGTGGGGACACTGAATCCCCTTGGTGAATCCCAGGGATTCAGCTCCTGTCCTGATCCACCCCAGAGCAGCGGGCAGCACCTCCCACAGCTCATTTCCCACAACTCGTGTCCCATAGCTCATTTCCCACAGCTCCTCTCCCACAGCTCGTGTCCCACAGCTTCTCTCTCACAGCTCGTGTCCCACAGCTCATTTCCCACAGCTCCTCTCCCACAGCTCGTGTCCCCGAGCTCCTTTCCCTTCCTCCCATCCCCAGGTTTTATGGCTTTACACAACCCGTGTTTCAACAGGAAAAAAAAGCCGCTTCCGAGAAATAAACAAGTGAAGATCTACAGCACATTGTCCTGAACGAGATAAATTTCATTGAGCTTAGCAGAATTACGGCACTGCGGAGACCAGGGGAATATATTCAAATCTACTGCAGGTTACATTATAAAAGCTGGATTTAAAATTCTTCAGAGATGAAACTGTTCCTACTTAGTGAATAGCAGCTGCTCTAAATTAATCTATATTGATTAAATTTCCTCTTGCTTCACCAAAAAAAAAAAAAAAAAGAATAAGAAAAAAAGAAAAGCTTTTAATTTAGAACACCACTGTAACATCTCAATTGAAACAATTGCAAGATGAAAGCAACTGCATGATGTCAGCAAATATTATCACCCCCCTAAATCACACTGAAATTAGTCTTCTAAAAACCCAAATGTTCTCTCTCCATCACTTCCTCTGGTGGCTCTCGGTATTCTCTGATCTATGTCTCAAAGCCCAGCCTGTTTTCAGTTTTGTTATCCCTGTGGCACACAGCCCTTCCGGCCCACTTTCATCTTCTCCATTTCCCACACCCTGCCCTTCCCCAGTTCGCTTTGGTGAGGCTCCAGGTGAGCTGTGCCCACCATAAATAACGGGATTTCTCATCCAGGCTGCAATCCCAGAGCACTCTGCAGGTGAGGGGTGCATTTCCTGTCCCCCCCGAGCTGGAAATGGCTCTGCAGGCCCCAGAGCTGGAGCTGAGCTGGCACAGTCACACACAGCCTGCAGGGGCTGGGAGCATCTCCAGGATGAGCTGTGGGACAAAACACCCAGAAAACAGCCCTAAGAGTAGATTTATTTTATTTTTAGAAGTTACACCCAGCAAAACACCCCTAAGAGTAGATTTATCTTATTTATAGAAGTTGCACCCAGCAAAAAAAACCCTAAGAGTAGATTTATCTTATTTATAGAAGTTGTTTAACAATTTGAAAAAAAAGTGTGCCAGCACAGAGATTATTTTGACTGTAGTCTGATGGAAAGCTAACAGCTTATATATCCAAATATAATTTACATTTTTGGTGGCTTCAGAGGTATTTTGGGCTTATTACGTTTGGTTTTTAAAGAGATCTGCTCACCTGAGTAAAGCAGAGAGGATCTGGCTGCTCATTTCTTAGGCCCTCAGAAGGGTATTGCAGCAAGATGAGTCTTCAACCTACAACCATCTAGAACTGAATTATCCTCTTTTTATAGTCACATTCATATGCTTTTGTTTACACATAATATAGCACTCTGGAATTAAAGATGTTGATTATTCTCGTTTTGCATTCAGATGTTCTTAATGCTTTATTTTGCAGTATCTTGGGCAAGTTGATGTATATATCCTAAATGCGAAATAAATAAACAAGCAGACTTGCACAATTTTATTTTTATTGCTTTTTTTCTTTTATTTGTTGATATTTTGTTGTGTATAATTTTATATATCTGACATCAAACTGTACTTGATTTCTCTTTGAAGCTTTAATTGTCAGCTTTTTTTTTCCCCTCCGTTTTTTTCTGTACTTCATGTAGAGTTCATTTTTCTAAACCAGGAACTCCCACTTGCTGAATTTAATATTGTTTTCTAGAAACATAAAATCGTGTCCCAGTTACCCCCTTTCAACAATATACAGGGCTATTTTCCTATCATATGCAATAAAACAGTGAGAGATAACACATAAATAACTGTATTAACACCAAACACGTTCATTAAGTGCCTCATTCTGAAAATGTGCTACAGCTGGCCACTTATGCTTGGCTGGGAATCAAAGAATACAGGACCAGCAGAAAATAAATAGCTGACTCTGATATGAGACTTGGATAAATTATTCCAGGCTAATTTTTGGACTATTTACACGCCTGAGATGAGGAGGCAAAGTCCTCACTCACCGAACTCAGCCCCCAAAACCTCATTGCTGTGCTCAAGCCAGGTTTACAGTGCAGAGTATCAAAAATATTATGGAAAATGGTACAAGGGAGGAATTGAATGGACAAACAGGACAACAGCAGCAGGTTTTGTAAGTCCTCGAGAGCTGACAGACCTGGATTACCTAATGCAGACATCACTTTCCTTGCAGCTGAATTTTCTAGCTAAAACCTCATTTCTTTTAGTCCTGCACTGTCACTTGGGGTGTTGGAGCAGCAGTGAAAATCACTCCACACTGTGGCAATTTCAAACTTATTTACCTAAGACTTCACAGCTCAATGCACTATATTTTTATTTTAAAACTAAAAAAAGCCTGGTAATGATTTTCCAGTTTAAGAGACTTAGAGTAGAATAAGAATGTTTAAAGAGGGGGATAAATTCCAGAGGAACAGATGGAAGAAAACTTATCTTGAGGCTTCCAGGCCTGTGATTGTAATATTAGTGTGCAGGTACAATACAGTCAATACTGTTCTTATAGCACTATTTTTAACCAGTTTTTTAAAAATAATCTCCTTTTTTCTTAATATATATTTTTTTACATTTATGCAGTTCTGTTTTCACTTCTGCCTTTCAGATTACAGTGCTATAGGTCCTTCTTGGCCTCTTTATTAGTCAAATAGAACAATTTATTAATTATTTCTTTGTTCTTTCAGAAAGCAACATAGTTCCGAAGCTGGAGAGGACCCCAAACTCTGAAGCTGAAGCATCAGGTACAGATAATTCTCACATTTTAGCCTTTGTGCACTATGTAGAGCCATCCAATTGTGTTTCCATGGGTCTAGATTTATTTATAGCTTTCATATATTGCATAATTAGCAAGTTGGGGCCTCATTTTTTATTCACTTAACTCTAATTTTAATACAATTTATTTCATTGGCATCAACGGTGTTACTTCCTCACATATCAATGCTAGACTCTGTATTATTAATACATATATAAATATTGCAAGGATTATTTAATGCATCCAGGGCCGATTTCAGATATGTGCTTCTCATTTGCATGAGAGAAAAATCACTCTTCAAGTGTTTTCAGCATCTCTGTTTTTATTGCTTTAAGGTGAAAAGATTTTGTTGTGTTTGTGTTTATTTGTCTCATTAAAGTAATCACTTGCCATCAAAGAAAAAAAAAAAAACCACCCTCAAAACTGTATTTCTTAATGGGCTGAATTCACATAAACAATTTGTTTCATTAGGCATACCTGTTACCAGATCACTGGAGATATTAAAGCATCTAAATCAATTTCTTAAGCAATTCCACATCGTGCCCTCTTTCAAACGTTAGTGCTTCGCTAAATTACCAGCCTGAGAGCACGGGGCTGAGGGGGAGATTTTAATAACACACAAATGCTTCTGCACTCTGCTCCTCCTGCAATTCCACTCTCCCAGGCTATGGCGTTTTGTTTCCTGATTGCCTTTATTTACTGTATCTTTCTAGGTACAAAATCAGGGCAGATCTGCTGGTTGCAAGAAAAAGCTTTATATTTATGGTTTGTATAGAAATTCTACCCTAAAAATAACAGCATGTAAATAGGCTTTTAATCTCTGCTGTGATGTTTGTACATACTTATCTTTCTTTTTTTCTACCTCTAATTTGCTGCTGTTATCTTACTTTCAGTGAGTAGACAAGTGATAATTAGAAGAATTCATAGCCTGATTCTAATCTAACATTTGTTTTACACCAGGTTGCATCACTGACATTCCCAGCATTAATTCAGGAGACCAAGATCAGGAATTTATTGCTTAATCTACGTTGCTATCACAACTCCCACGTTTAAAAAAAATTATAGATATTTCTTTGAACTAAAGAGATGTGAAATCATCTTCCCTGTTTTAGAATAACATCATTGCTCACTTTGTTGTTCAATGTAAGTTATGCTGAGTATAATTAATGAGCTTTCAGCATCTTCAGGAGAAGATCCTCTCTGTGAGTCTGTTCCTGTAAATTACCCAGTGCCAGGAAAAGCTGGCCAGCCTCGAGGCCAAGTGCCACGGCCTGTTCATAAAAGTCTTTCTCCCCACCACTCCTCTCTGCATGATCATATTCAAACTGCTTTTTAGGACCAGCCTCTGGCCTGTGCTAATTCCCCAAATTGTTCACCTGAGGTTTGTTTGAGGCCTCTTGTTGGTGCAGGGCACCACAGAGCAGGCAGGCAGCTCCAGTGGTGAACCTGGCCTGGCTGGCTGGTTTATGTAGTATTTATATATTTATTAATGTATTATTTTCAATGTAGATATAAATTCAAACCAAAAATGCAGGTGCAAAAATTCAGTAGGAGCCACAGAAATATGTCAGAAATAGCCCCTAAACTACATAAAAGAAATTCCACTAAGCTCATTCTAGTCCAGCCCTAACGATGATACAGTTACTCGTATTTCCCAGAATATTCAGAACTTCCGTTTTTATTTCTTCTTTCTCACCCCACATTTGTCCCTGGGCACTTAAATTGTCTCTGGCCCCTTCTGAATCCCCCTGTATACAGCATCAAAAATTCAAAAGGAGATCCAAAGACAATCAATTTCTCACAGGAAACCTCGTGCATTAAAACCTATGGAGGATGCTGAAAAAGTTGCTTGGTTTGCTGGTCCCTTCTCTTTTCCTTCCAGTTCTGGCTGTGCAGATATTCCTCAAGGCCTGTGTCACATGGGCAGGTCACACAGCTCCGCTCCTGACATCTGGGGCTCTGCTCGTCAAATTTCATCCTGGGATTGTGCCTTCCAACTCCACACTTCTGCTTTGTGCTCTTCTGGACACCACTTTGTCTTCTGTCTCCCAGATTCAAACCTCCTGTTAGGAAAAAAAGAAAGAAAAAAGAAAAGGAATGAGGTTTCCATTTTGCTCCCACCAGTACTGATTTAGCATGTCAGGAAGGATTATTTTTGCTCACCTTTGGAAGAAGGCTCAATGACCAGAGATGAGGAAAAAGTCATTAATTCTTAAAGGCCAATCACCCTCTGGCAATTCCATCATTTATTGCTCTTCCTTATTTCTCTCTATTCTCTCTTTTGTGTGGTTTCCTCTCTCACTTTTTTAACTCCTTTCCTGTCCATTGTTTGGGTTTAAAAAAAACCAAACCAAACCAAACTAAACATGCTTATACAAAGCTCTCTGGCTTCTATAAAATACAAATCTTTGATTTACACAGACTAAAATCAAGGAATTGTATTATTGTATTATGTAACAGAGCCCTTAGAGCACTTACAGGAAATTGAATTTTGTTGCAGTGCTGTCGGTGCAAAAGCTGCTGCATTTTCTCGTGTTTGAACCACAGCAAGGAAGTGAACAGCCTGAAATGTGACACTCCTTAAAAGATCTTTTCCTTGAGGAATTGCATCCTCTGCTTTGGTGTCCTGTCACATTGCTGTGGTGAGGGAATTATTGCTCAATATTCTGCTGGGGAAGGGGACACGGACTGTGTTCTATTTAATTTGAATAATTCTCTGATTACTCCATGCTAATGAGGTCACTGATAAGCTAAAGATTCCCATTTATGCTAATCCAGGAGGATACAGTTATTCTTTTCCCACTCTCCTGTCCTATCACTGCCATTGTTAATTAATTAATTAATTAATTAATCCCAGGATTGCCATGCTCTTCATTTAGATAAACCAGCGAAGTCTCTTTAACTTTCCTCCTCCTTTCCCCCCCAGCAAAGGTTATGGGATCCAAAGCCTGTTCTCCTCAATATTTTTATCCTGAGCGGAGCTGAAATGTCACAGCAGGATGGAATCTGTGCCTTCCCACTATTGGCTTTATCACCATTCTGCAAAGCTCCAAGGGGTCACATGTACTGGGATTAAGTGGTGACAACAAATTCAGTATTTTTTTAACTATTATTTTGCACTTTCTTTGGCCCCTTCACAGCCAACACAAACTCAGGTGCCCCTGGGCTCGTGGGGTTTTCTCACGGATGGGTTCTCAGCAGTTTCCACGGGGTTTGTGTACCAGATTCGTGCTGGGATCCAGCGGTTCCCCTGCTCTGGGAGCAGTTTCTGCCCCTCACTGAGGCAGCAGAGGAACAATTTCAGTGTTCTCTGAACAAGCAGTGGCTCCTGATCTGACAAAGCTCCTGCTCCTTTCCCCTCTGGGCACGACACAATTCCCATAGTTTGGAGCAAGTCAAAGCCACTTCCAGGGCAGTGCCACAGCTTTCTGAAGGAATAAACACCTAAAATCTCTTCCTGCTCCAATGAAATGCACACAGCCAGGCAATTACAACATTTGGTTAAACAACCCTCAGTTTTTATTAAGCTAATCTGAATGCTGAAAGCAGATACTAAAGGGAATTAAATATTTTCTTTAACAGAATTCAATTTAAAAGTTTACCCCCATCATTCACCATAAGACAGTTCAAGTGTGCTAACTAAATTGATTTATATTTTTACTTTAGGGTCTCCTAATTATTTATTCTCTATTGTCAATTTATGAACTTTTTACTGATATTTACATTCTATTCATAAACTTTTAACCACTCACTCCCAACTCATATTTAGCACTGAAAACACTTCCAAAGGACTTTTTAGATGTTTCCTAAGTTTCTGCAATATAAAAAGTATTCAGCAGGAAAATATTTAGTGGTTTCAACTCCTCCTATTGAAACCATTAAACCACTACAGGTTTAAAATTCAGAATAATAACTACAATATTTCCCTATGCAAAATTTCCACAATGAGGAATTCAGTCCATCTCAGCTCTCAGACAGAGCACATGCAAATCTGTCATCACTGGAAAATCCCTCATTTGTTCAACCTGTCAGGTGAACAAGAAGCTTTATGAAACCATTCTCTAATTGGTATTGTTTAATCCATTAAACTGCTGTGTCAAGGTACTTCTTTTCTCCCCAACAATAAGAAACACTGAAATATTGATACCTTGGTTACTTCTCAGTGGATCAGCTTTCAGTGAAACGCTTGGCATTTCTGCTGTTATTAATTTCTGAAACTGGATGAACTATTAATTATGCATTCATTTTATATCAGAATATGTATTTAACACTATATTTTGGTAAAAAAGCAAAGACTGGCAGACAAGTAACTCATAAGTGACACTAATGAGTGCTGGGAGATGGAGTGGAAAGGCTTTAAATGTGTCCCATTATTTAGCAGGATAATTAAGAGCACAGCTCTACCATGGCATTTTATTACAGAAAGAGATAAGATCCCATCTTATTGCAAGCAGGTGTTGTAATGAAGCAAAGTGAGATCATTTTTATGATGTTCTTCTGCTTCAAAAAAAGGCTGCAAATTTATGTTATGCTCCCTCAATTTGCAAAAAGTAACCATGCAGATCTTTGGAAACAAAGGGAACGGAAAATGCAAGGTGTAAAACCTCTTCATTCAGGTCAGCCCAGAGGAAAAAAAAAACAAAACAAACGTTTATTCTCCCTAAATTTTATAAAGAAAATTTGATGCCTCACAGAGGTTGGTGTAACTCATTTCAAATGGAACTCCCTGTACACAAAAATCCATATAAACTTTACATCAGACCAGATTAATTACATTAAAAACAGGATTTCTGCTATTTTGATTCCTTAGGAAGGTGGAATCCTCCATAAATACCCCCACCCAACTTTTCTAACACATCTGAAATAACTTCATGCTTTTTTAGTCAGTATTTAGTACCAAGTGTTGCAAAATACAAATAACCCCACATTAATCTACAAAAGATCTGGCATTAAATTGAGACTATGTTTAAAATGGTGTAATTGTAAGGAGATTTTGGGTACTGTTCACTGGTTATAAACTTCAGGCATGTATACAGAACCCACGGGGTAGAAAAATACAATATTTGATTACCCACACTACAAGCTGTGCTTCTTTCATCTATCATTGTGGAAAAACATTCTAGTGAAAATGAGAAGCTGAATTTTTTGGAGGTTGGGTCTTTCTATTTTACGATGAAGATAAAAAGATGCTTCAGGTTAAAATAAATGGACACAGGTATAAAATAATGCAATTTCTGACTTTCAAATATAACATCTTGGAGAAAGTTATCCAGGGAAGGGAAAGCCTTTGTGTCCAGAAAATTTTCCAATTCTGGTTTTATAAATTAACAGTACTTTTTTTTTTTTTTTTTTTTTTTTTTTTGCCATGGANGGCACAGAGATGCTAAACATCATCTTTCCCTGGTAGCCACCACCATCCCTCAGAACACAGTAAAGTTTCAAGGTCATTCTTAGCAATTAATCAAAAATAAGCCTGTCTCAGCCCAGAGACACTAAACAAGGTCCATGAGATTTATGCCAAGAGTTTGGGCTAAAATTAAACAGAAATACAAATGGTATCCTCTGACTCCAGCTCTGTGCAGGGAAAGCACTTTGAACCCTGGTGGTGGCAACAATTTTACAAATCCTTTCGGGAAAGCAGAACCTGTACTTGTTATCAATTTATGGGGTTTGCGATTTTCCACTTCTGCTGCTGAATCCTCCAGGGTCAGCAGCTATTGATGGGCATCCAGAAAGATTGTGTAGGGCACCAAAATCAGTCAGAACTGTACAAATGGCTGGATATCATCAAACCCCAGAAAACTTTCTGAACCTGCCAAGCACAAATTCATAGGTTCCTGATAGCTGCTTCTTTTTTCTCTTTCCCTTTATGCACAGAGTTTGAGATTCGTTACACTTGAAATCTGAGGAAGTTAGGTGGTGAGATGAAAAAAGGAGCGAGATACAGAACGAAAGAAGTGTGGAAATTGAAATTTAAAGCATAGCTAATGTCATTTGGCTGATTTTGCTGCAAACCTATGGGGGAAAAGAAATAATAAAAAAAAAAGAGTAAAGTTCTGCAATATGTAAGAAACTGCTTCTCGAGATGGTCTTGATTTTCTATTCCCCTGCATGGTGAATGCTCTGTAGCTGAAAGAGTTTGAAATTAATCACCTTTATATGGAGATTAAAGAAGAAGTGATGAGGCGTGATAACCTACAACTTCTTTTGCTTCTTTTTATAGTTGGGGAAATCTCTACTACAAAGGCTGCAGAGATGGGGGAAGTTCCAGCGGATCCAGCACTTCCCCTTTCATCTCACATTTCAAACAGATATTATGGTGTCATATTTGCCCACTTCTTCCTCTTACACTCGCTGTAAATTATTGTTTCTGATTGCCAGCCTAGCTTTTATTAATGTTCTACAGCAAAACCTGCCAGTGGCTCGAGTGTTTCAGATGTGGAACAGACCTGGCACAGAACTGGGATGGGAAATGAGCAATGATTTTTGTAAAGTACGGAAAAGTTTCGGTCGCTTTGAAACCATTTCACACTTTATGCCTCTTTAGTGACTTAACTTCTCCAAGTCATTTCAGCATGACAGATGCTGGTCTAGGAGATATTATAATAGAAGAATTTTAACCTATTTCCTGCTTTTTGGAGCTGAGGTTCACCTGCAGCCCATGCAGAGCCAGTTATTTGCTTCTTGTGCCTGCAATGGCAATTGGTAAAAAATCTCCTGCCTTTGTCTCAGCCCATGAGATTCTGATTTTCCCTTTTCTCCCCCTGTCCTGTTGGGGAGGAAGATTTGCAGCTGCCCAAGGTCAGCCACACCTTCCTTTTATTGACCACCCCGGCAAAATGTTTCATCTTGATAAATTCACATTGCTTCCAAACCACAACCTCATTTTTCAATGATAAGTCCCAATAAACTCTTGTTTTCAGCTGTTTAGTGCTTGCAGATCCTGAGCCCATAAGCAGAAGCTTTTATCTGTTGAAGCTGAGAGAGAATGCAGGACCACAGCTCATAATTCTGCTTTGTCACTCATTACACAAAGAACAAATATCTCCTATTTAAATCTAAAATCATGAATACATGTATTTAACTCCCCAGATGTAGGGTGTGTTTTGAAGAACCTTGCACCCTTAACTATTATAATATAAATTCAGCATTCCATGCCATTTGAAAGCTTGAAACTCTAATAACTGAGGAGAAATTTTATTGTTTATTTGCAGTTAATTTCTTGCTTCATACTTTATTGCACACTGTCTTCTCTCTGTATCCATTAAACTTGTTGTGAGCCATAGGGAAAATACCAATTTTTATCTGTGGGGAATAAAGTAGTCTCAAATTTTACACTTATTAAATTACCACATATCCTGTGAGGTCATTCATTCTTAAAGTAATACTTAGCAATAATGACTTTTTACTAATAAACACCTAATGATTGCCTGAATTAGAAAATTATCCACATTATCCAGCCTTGGTGGTACAGTAAATTTGCTGGAAGGCATTAACTATTTAAAGCATCTAAACATAATAGAAAACTGACTGGTGGTTTCTGCAATCCCTGTTTTTTATGAAAACTCCTTGCAGTAATACAAGTGCACTAAATTATCTAAACTTCCTACAGGAAGAGTATTATCATTCTGAATTAGCCATGTTTGTGTAAATTACTGAGAATGATGTGTTACAAAATTTGAGTTTAAACTTTTCATAGTTTGATTTCTTCCAGTTATTCTGAGATCAGGTCAAACTATACCAAAGTTACAAGTCAGGATGGGTATGATTCAAAGTACTGAAATATTAGAAAATTGTGTATAAAGATGCATATTACAAACAAGAAAAACAAGGATGAAAACAATCTCATACTTAATAAAGTCACTATTTAAAAAAAAAATACATCTTACAGAAGCTTGAGGAAATCTAACAGTCAGAAGTGACTCCCACAGTTACCTAAGGCCCAATGCGTTAGCGGGTTCCTCAGCTGTGGCTCGTTTCAAACCTTCTCTCCACAGGCTCCTTCCCCACCAGGGCTGTGATTGCAGCTGATGCCCTGAGCAGCCCCACTCCAGCAGCCTGGATCGATCCTGCAGCTCCTGGTGCTGTTGAGGCAGCTCCTGGCTCTCTGCAGATCCCAGAGGCAGCCGAGGCCGGCACCTGACGTGGCACAGGTTACAGCTCTGGGCTTCAGCGCACATTTCATTCCCTGGGCAGGAGCAGAGCAAGAGCACTCACGTAAAGTCTCCGGTCCTAAACTCACAGAAGCAAATCAGAGTTTCCTTTGGTTTTACCTCAGTGAGAATTGACATTCCTAGCTATTGGCAATTAAGAGAGATGGGAAGACTGATTTAGTGATCAGAATTTGATTTCACTGAGATTTCCAAATGCTTATATACTCTTCCAGGGTTAGTAATCTTTTTACTACAGTGGTTAGGTTAAACACCACACAGACAAACTCATGCATTCTACAAACTTCTCTTGCTTGCAGAAGTTTGATTCAATCTTCTTTTCCTGACACCAGGCTTGATCCACTCAGCTTGTGATCTTCAAAGCTCTGTTTGCCTCTGCCAGGGTGTCCTGGTTATCAGACTGGCTATGCTAATTAAACCCACAATATTCTCTGTCCTGTGTATCCCAATACCAAGTCTGTGTGAATAAAGGGGGGATTCTCCTGAAATTTCCCCTGAAATCTGCGACAAGGATGCAGAAATGCAGCTCTGGGGAGCCTGTGGGCTCTCCAGGATGTTCTGTTGCATTTACCAGGTGTAGCAAAGCAATCACCGGATTTATTACAGCAGTGCAACCCCTTGGTTCACAGCTATCAATAGTGCTTTGCCAGATGGCACAGCTCTGTAAAAATAGATTTTTATTTTAAAGGAACCCTGATTTCAATATTGAGTAACTCAACCAACTCAATAAGTTAATGAGAAGTTACAATAAAGACTGATGAAGATGTTAGCATTGCTGTAATCACCACACCTCATGGAAATTCTGCTTTTGGGTGACTCCTCTAAAAGGTCTCTAAGAACTCTGGCAAGGTTCTTGACAAAAATAATATGATAGGAACAATCTATGACTGATACAAATACCCGATTCAGTAACTCTGCAAATTGCTTTAGTAGAGATCAAACATATTTTGACAAACCTCTAAAGGTATTTCAGAAACATCCCCAACTACTGTAGTGGAATTGTCCTTTCAGCACACAAAAGTCAGGGCATTTTGTATGCTAAAAAATCCAATATTTATCCAGTATTAGAAGACCACATGTGATCCATTTCTGTTTCAAAATGGGATTCTGAAATCGTGCTCGTTTACATCCTTGAAAATTTTTTAACCCTTATTTTGCATTATTTTTCTCTATGGTTGGCAGAATTCTTGATGCACAGAAATGGCAAATAACGTGTTCTGTAATACCCTATTTCTGCAATATTCTATTTTAGAGGCTCCTAGCTAAGTTTGGAGGATATAAATGAGTGCCACCAATGGGTTAAAAAAGATTTAGTAATGATGGAAACAGCAGGAATGTGTTTGAAAACATTGAATTTCATTCTTTGGCTTCCCTGTCACCGAGGGTGACCGTCTGGAAGTGTTTTAGGCAAATTCATATTTTACTACAACACCAACAGAACCTGCTGACAGAGTTCAGTGTTTCTAACAGCTTTGAACTTTGTTCTTATGTTTAGATTTCAGTACATTAACATCTTTGAGGTTAATGGATTTCCAAAATAAAATGCTAAATTTGTTCTTGTTTGGTCTGAGGTTGTTAATTCTGCACTGAATTCCTCCATCTTCCCTGATGTTCAAGAACAGAGCTGCTCTCTACAAATAACCCCTCATCACTCTAGTCCAGGGTGCAAGAAATTATCTATTCTACATGGAAATCCCCCATATTTCCTTGAATTCTCTAAAGTTTTAATATAATGGCTGTGTTTACTACAAATTTAACAAACAGCCTGATTTACGTTATTTTTTTTGTCCTTCAGATTCCACAGATGTCTGACATTCCCTTTTACCTGCAGAATTCCCTCTGGAATAACAAATCTGCGCCACATCTCCTCGCTGCTCTTTAATTCTGGGTTATTCTCATGTGCATATATTTGATAATTCCTTTCCCCACTCTGTCCTGAGGTTTCTCATTTTCACTCTTTCTCAGGGGGTTCCCTTCCCCAAATATCTTTAGGAAACCTGTACAGTACAGACAACTAGATTCCTTGTGATTGCCAGAATCACGTGCGCAAAGCTCATCTTCCAGTTTGTCCAAATTGTTTGTCTTTAATTTAAGAAATTAAACTTTTTTTCTTTAATAGTGTATTTTAGTTTTTTTCCAGAATACTCAGTATTTTTCCATACTTCCAGCAGTGGGATTTCCTTCCAGCTGTTATTTTTCTTTGCTTAGTCACTCCACACCTTCTAACTCTTGATTAGCAAGAACAGTTTCACTATCACCCCTGTCAATAAACCATTAAAAATGAAACATAAGCAACAAAATAGAAATCTTTGCAATATTTACTAGTGAGACAAAAATCTTTTACTCCCTACTTATATTTTTTATGGCCATCACACAGCACTTTAGGAAAATGCTGTATATTTAATTACATACTTTAATATATTTACTAGAAATCAGGGCTTGAAAGAAAGCTGACAAGGGGTAAGAGAATCACCCCGGATGACAAAATGAGAAAAAACTTCCATACCTTGTGTGAATTTAGCCACAACTAAAAAGAACTACAGGATGCTTGAGAAGAAAACATGGACAAAATTATTTTTAAACACTGCATTTTTTTTTGTGATTTGAGTAAGACAGAGTGTTTGGAAGATGGAGCTTTATGTGGTCTCCTACTGGGAATCGTCCCATGCAGAGCTGCCCAGTGCTTTGTGAGGTGCGTAAATAGGGTGACAGGTTACAGCTAAATTTAAGAAAGAAAATATCAACTTAAGCTTAATGCTTTAAATCTCTTTACTTACATGATTTTTGTGTGATACATCCATAGCTGAGATCAATGGAAATTGAAAGTTTCCTCATTGCAGAAAAGGAATTGCTCTGGGTCCATTATTTTTCATTAAAATCTCTCTAAACTGGAGTGTGTATTCTCCCCATCCGTTCTGCCAGAATATTTATGGCTCCTCAGCTGAGCTATGGTTATTGTGATTCTTTTGCCCACGACTTGTGTTGAGAATAAAAAATGAGGAGTTTACACTCTCCCATGACTGTTTTTCTGGAATTCTGTTCAGTGCTCAGTAATTCCAATTGTATGAAAAAAACCAAAAACAATTGAGGGCGTTTTTAAATTTGCTGATGGTTCACCTGCAGTTTTAGAGGAAGGGAGGTGACACATCGGGGCAGTGCAGTACCAGAAAGTGACAGATTTTATATGGATTTTTACCAGGAAAACCCATGGAACAGAAATGCTGCAGTCCCCAAGCCTGAAGTGCTGATCTCTTCTCCCATTTCCAGCAGACGGGGAGATGGTGACACTGGGTCAACTTATATTTTTATATGTGCTAAAGAAGAGGATTATAAGTGTGCCTGGGGCACCGCATACAGACATTTTTATAAATTAAAAACTCTGTAAGTATGAAGTGTTTATCAGTTCTTCCTGCTTGACAGCACAATATTCTTTTTGGGATCCGCTAAATGAATTTTCTCACCTTCTCTGTTGCTAAAATAAAGTGCTCTTTACACCTACGACACTTTCCACTGCTCTCAGATAGTTCCCCGGGATGGCTGCGGGTCTCTCCCAGCCTTTCCTCCACACTGTTTCACCGAGCACAGGGCACCACCAACCCTCGGAGTCTGTAATTCCACCTTGAGTTGGCCTCGATTCCAACATTTCCTGCCATTAGCACCGAGAATTTCCCTGCCCGTGCTGCCATCACTGCTGCCTCGCAGGCTGTCAACAATTGCTGCAATCAGGAGTAAATTCTGTTTGCATCACTCCTACCCCTGGAAAATCAGGAGCAGCACAGAGCACAGGGAGATCGTTCTCAGAGACCAGGCCAAATCAGCTTTCACGGCAATATTTACCCATAAGATTTACCCACACATTTCATGGGAATATTTACCCCTAAAATCCTGATGCCTGGGCTGCTCTGTGAGCTCAGACCTCGCAGTGGAGTTTGCTGAGGTTCCCTGGATTATGTCCTGGTGATGGCAAACAGAATTTTATTGCCTGGAGGAACAGAAGGGAGGAGATTTCACTGTGCTGCAAGCCTAGAAATTGGGAAGTGCTACTAAACAAATTTTGTATTGCTAAACAAACCAACCCCAAAATTCCTCAGCCTATCAATATTAGGGCAAAAACCCAAATCAAATCCAGCTGGTCTTCGTGTTATATTTTATTTGCTACAAATACAGGAATTCACAATTGGTTTATAACTGGTTATCGGATCATTCTTATCTTCTACCTTTCCCTCACAGTTCTCAGCTATTTTTATGAGGCACAGAGTGTCTCTAGAACATGAGATAGATATGTGTAATATCCTGCACCTGTATGGAGACCGAGCTAAAAAAAAAGGTTTAATAAAATAATGATAAGTCAGGAAGTCAAGACTGAAGCAGGCAAAGATATAAGGAAGTGAAAACTTCTTAAACTAAATTTTGCTGCCAAAAAAACCCATAAAATGCAACTGGACTCTGAAAGATTTGTGGCTTGGCCCAGATTTTCAATCAATGCTCTGAAAAGAAACATTTAGAACACCTTGTTTAGAATCTGTTTCTCATTTTTTCCTCCAATATTTAATCAATTAAATTAGCTTCCTCTAAAATCCAGAAGTTTTTTATGATATTCAGCACCTCAAATTCTAGCTGAGGTCTGAAAGATCTCACAGTTGGGTAAGTCCCCTGGATATTGTGATAAGCTTTTTTTGGTGATTTGAAAATCTACATTATGAATGAAAATTTAAATTTAATACACCAAATCTTAAAACTGAAACCTTAATCCAGAATTGTACTGAATTTCACACTGTGCTCCTTTCCTGGTACTGGCTACTTAATCCCAAAAAGTGTTTTCTGGATAAGCACAGAATCAACTTTTAGATATCCTGTGTAATTGTGTGCTCATTTACCTGCAGACACAACTTCGATAATTTGTTTTATAAAAAGACAGCAGAAACTAAGAAGCCATTGCAAAAATATCTTTGGGAAGACCAGAGTGCAATAAAGTGATTTATTTTATTCTCATTTTAAACAGAAACATAAATAGCTGAAAACTGAATAAACTGAGTTTCAGATACTTACACCTAAGACCAGAATGAATTAGTTCTCCAAAGATGTTTTCCTGAGAAATAAATTCAAAACATTTTATTACTCAGTTCTGATTTTTCAGGCTCTATCATTGTGTGTTGAGTGGTTCAGGAAAGAACTTTATCATCTTAACATTCCACACAGTCTCTTTAGAGAAAAACAACATTAAAGTTTTGAAGCAAATGGTATTTTTCAAACTCTGAGTTTCAATACTCACCTTATTAAATCTCACATTAAGAGTTCAATTTCAGTAAATCTATTTTTTTTTTTTATAATTAAAAGCAGTAGCTTTAATGGAAACTAATTTGAATTTCTAAAAATAACTGTTTCCAAGAAATGACTATCAATCAATCAGTCCCTGGGAGATAAGAGCCCTACTTTGTCCTGACAGAATTCCTGGCTTTGTGGCATCCTCGGCTGACTGACTTTGTTTCCTTAAAGAGCTGCTGGTCAATTGTGGAAAACCTTCTAAAACCACTATTTTCAGCATCCTGGAACTCCAAAAGGCACCACATTCAAAGAGGGGTTTTCACTTGCCTGGCTTTATTCAGAAGCATATTTACACAAAGACATATTGACACAACGGTCTGCTCTGAATTATTGACATTACACTGGCATCTTCTGCTTTGGAAGATCACAAATAACCTAATTTCTAGAAAATTCTTAAAAGGGAATCTTTATAGATAAGTTTTGGAGGCAATATTCAAACAAAAACTGGACTCTGTACCTACCGTAGCATATTACTTAATTTGTCTTTCCTGTTACGCATTCCTGTGGAATGGAAGAAAATTGTCCTCATTTTATTTAGACACCAATTATTAATTTCCAGAAAAGCACCTCTAAAGCAGTGGGATGGTGGGGCACTGGAAGAGCTCACTGGGTGATCCTCAGGAAGGGCTGGAGCAGGCAGGAAATCCACCAGGATGCCCTGGGTACATGAAATACCCACCTGCAGAGAAAAGGGCACAGCCAGGGTTTCAGCTCTCCACCTCCAGCTGCAGCTTTGTTTGTGATATCTGCTGCTGTAAATGCAGTTCATCTCACTCATACTCACACCTGAAAATTTAATGGAAGTTAAAAAATAAATGAGGAAACTTTCCTATCAGACCTTTTTTTGGACCTGGGTATTATTTACCTGCTGGAGGTAAGAGGAATTCACATTGCTGTCTTCATTCCACTGTTTAAGTTTCAGGAGAGGGAAGAGTTTGACCCTGTCTGGGGCAGAAGGAGTTGACCTCCGTGAGTAATTTGATATTTTACAGCACTATTTACACAGAGTGGTGTCTGAGGCAAATCCAAATGGTGATTTCATACCCAAATAGACTTGAGAAAAGCTGAGGAGAGAGTCACGGGCTGAGCTATAAAAGGAGGAATTCACTTTATAGGTGGGTCCTTGGTTAGGTGAAGGTCTGGCTGATCCATCCCCGCGTCACCAAGGTCACCACTACCAAAGCCAGGCTTCAGCTGGATTCCAAAACAGAGCTGCACAGGGATAACAAAGATTTCCTGCAACTGCCTCAACTCCCTTTGTGTTAAAAATCATCTCAAAATCACATTAAGGGTCTTCAAAATCACATTAAGAGTCCTCAAAATGTAAGATTCTTCCACCAGATGACATTAGATGTGATTAATTGCATATCCCAAATATGTCCATGTCAGCTCTGCAAGAAAAACACTAAAAATCAAAAGGATGTGTACAGTGGGGATAAGACAGGGTAGTTTTGCTTCTCAAATTCAACTTCTGGACACGATCCTTGGTGAATCTAAAGAAATTGTTGTTGAACGTCTCAGAAATAAGAAAAGAAAGGAGAATAATCAGACCCAGCTAGAGATGGAATGCTGTACATTAATGCTGTAATCCCAACAGTTATTAAAATTCCTTAGCACTGGAGTCAGTCTGCTCCATCCCTTTATAAGTGTGTGGTAACTGTGTCTTGCTACAGACAAGACTATTATGTTTCAAATGCACAATATTTATTCTAATCAACATCAGCAGCCACACATTATTAAAGTGTTCCAGATTTAAACTGAATTAATTTGCTTAAAGCATCTTTTCCAAACAAAATATGGTTAAAATGAGTATTTGGCTTTGGGCTCTGTGTTTGGAAGGCTGCCAGAGACAGTAAAAAGGATTGCAGAATTTTCCATTTCATTTCCTTACCTCTAAACAGTATTTAAGGCCAGCTTCAAAATAAGGCATGAGATTTTGAGGGAAACTAATTTACTTTTATTTTTTAATTATGTTAAACCAAGGGCATACCTATTATTTCGGGCTTTCAAACAGTCTTTAGGGTCATTAAATAGCTTAATTACAGCGCCGGGTTGCTGAGGACACTCTTGACTAAGAACAGACGTGTTTGGATGAGGGAAAGGTTGTGGCTTTATGACCTGTGATTGCTCAGATGGGATAAAGCTCAGCTCTGGAGCCTGAGCACGGCTCAGCAGGAGCCACAGGAGCACAAACCCACAGAGAACATCGCTAAGATCTCAATCCCACCAGAAATCCCTGGGAAGTCTGACAGGATCGGCTCTCTGATGCACAGAGCTTATGTTTTGTCTCTCTGCTTACTGAGGAATTTCCACCTGATTTGGACCAAACTGGCTCTCGGTACTCAGAGGGCCAGTGCTTCCTCATATTCCTGATTTTTCCCCTGATCCTGGAAAAGTTCAATAATTCCTCCCCACACCACACAGCTGCTCTGCAGCTCCTTTGTTTTCTGCAGGAGGAGCCAAGTGGATGCTCCAGAGATATCAGTCCAGACAATTCCCAGAATAGACTCACATTAAAAGCCAAATGAGGCCATAAATAATGCATGTAACACTAACTACCCTGGCTTGGATGTGTGTCTCTTGTAAGATCTGCTGCTGCATTTCACATACAAGTGTATATCAGCCAGTTTTACAGGACAAATTGGGATGCATTCCTGATGGCATCTCCAAGAGCATCATCAAACTCCAGCTTATTATAATGAGATTCAGCTCCAAAAAAAGGAAAAGAATAAAGGAAAAATCGTGTTCAGGGCGGTTTCATTTATTAGAATCGTTTCTGCTCCTATCTCTGGTGACTAAACACCTCATGCAGTTACTTTGCAAAATGCCAGCAAGATTATAATAATAATAATAATAATATTAATTTATTCAGGTTGTAACATACCTCTGGTTCTATAATAATCAGGTAGTATCAGATAGTAGGTGTTAAATCTGGGTAAATTTTCATGTAACAGCAATATTAGCTGTTACTGTCATGTATGGAATAAGCTTTGGTTCATTATGACTCTGCTGCGAGTAAAAAGATGTCAGATTCTTCTTTTAAATAAGAAAAGCTTCAGAATAAATTTGTTACCTGATGCTGCAGTCAACAGCTGTGAAAGGACAGAGAATCCCAAAGTTCCACCTGGAAAGCAACCAAGATTACTCCAAGAGCAGGACAAAAATTTGCATCTTGGTGGTGCTCTCCTAAATTCTTCTCTGTCAGAACTGTCCTGTCGCTTTCTCTCCCTGTCTTTTCCTAAAGACACAAGGAATGAAAAATGGCAGAGAAACTGAAGGGAAATTTGTCTTCATTTTATGTGCACGGTGGTGGCTTGGTGAGATCCTGGAAGGGGCCACCAGAGCCAAATCCCAACAGGCTTCACTTCCTGCCTTCTGCTTGTTCAGCTCTCCTGGGGGTGTAAAAGACCAGTGCAGGGCAGCTCTGCTGGGGATTCTGCTCCAAACTGAGGCAATAAAGCAAAGGAAATATTAATATTAATAAATATCAATGCTGAAGGTGTGAGACAAAGTCTGGCAAGTAAAGAATTCATCACTGGTAAAAATATTTACATGGTACTTGACGGGCTTCTGTTGGACAGGGTCAAGGAGAGGTTTGGCCTCTGAGGGTAATTTGGTTGATTTGTGTGGGATTTCAGAATGGAGCAGAGAAATGGCAGATTTCCTGATTTGGACACACAGTCAGGTAAGGTAAAGAGAGGCTATAAGGTAGGAGTGAACGAGCTCCAGAAGTACACGTTTCTCTTATATTTTCAACCCTATTTTTGTTTGGGGTTATTTTTTAAGTATTCAGGTCTCAGTAATCAATCCAATACACACAGTGAAAGGGTCAGACTAAAAATCAGACAAAAGATCTCTCTCCTGATTTACAGGATACTACAAAAAGTCTTTTCTTCCTCTGTAATAATACATTATTCACCTGCAGGGAAAATGTCCTCACAGAATCAAAGCTATTGACTGCTGAGCACCAGTAAATATTCATTTCCCAGGGACAAGACCTCCCTTGTATTTCCCTGGCCTCTCCTGGCAATAGAACAACTCTGTGTACTTGAACAGAGCTGAAATGAGACTATTTCAAGGAGATAATTAGTTGCCCTGTATTACTTTTGGGAGGTCATTAGAGACCTTTAATATCTTCCAGAACAAAAATGCAGTGAATTCTCTCTAAGGAAAACCCACGTTGTTCCCAAGTACTGTTTGCAGAGGTAGAATACTCATTCCACCCTTTTTTCAGCAATTAAAAGGTGGATGAAGCTTTGCAAATTACAAACTTGGGGAGTTTGTTATCCTGAGAACTTCCTGACCACTTACGCACTTCAGATTTAAATAAAATACAGTTACAACCCAACACCTGAGCACTGAAGTTATTCCACACAAAATGAGAACTAAGAAGGCCTTTTGGAGATGCAGATCTCAGTGAATAATTGCTAATGTGTAGTTACACACTATTATTTATCTAGTGCAGAGAACCTCTCAGAGAATTTATTGCTATCAGGTAGAAGATTATATAAGAAAAACAGATAGGTGGAAGATTTAGTAACTCAATGGGCTTTCATTCTTCAGAGTCCAAAATTTCTTGCTAAAAAAACCATTCTTCTTGCTTTCAGAGGAAAAAAAAATCCTTTTTTACTTCTTAAATAAAATAGCCTGAAAAACAGATGAGGATTGGGAGAGGGAAAAAAAAAGCTATTAAATGGATACATTCTGCCCTGTATAAAAGTTAGAAGGAATAAATTAAATATCCCAGAAGACTGTCCAAGGGGAGAAAAGCCAAAGGGAAAGTTGTCCTGTAGGGATTGATGTCACATTGCTAAGAGCAGACTTACACAGAGAAGGATCTGTTCACACACAGGAGATCACAGCTGTGCTTCCCTTGTCACCTGCTGCTCCAAGAGATTATTCCATTTATGAGAAATTTCAGTTGAGGAACATCAGGCTAGTAAATTTATTATGCAAGAGTTTTTTATTTAATGCATAAACCTACTTGTATTCACCAAGGAAAGGAATGCGTTCCTGTCCTTTTAAACAAGCAATAAAAACCCTAAATGAGGAGTCACTGCAATAAAAATATCATGCAAATCCTCTCTAGCATGAACCTCTCTCACCTGCCCCATGGCTATTCCAGTGTCTATTAATCCCCATCTATTTTTTAAAGACAATTACTTCAGCCTTCTGTCTGTTCAAAAATGGGGTTGGGACATTTGTGAGAAAGAAACAGGAATTATCAAGAGAAATGTAGCAGAAGGAAATCCTAAATCAGCTGCTTTTTCCTTTTTCCTATAATATTTGATGTGTCTGTTGGATGGATCTCCAAAAATTACTTACGTGAATATCCCACAAGTATGAGACTAAAGGTAGAATACAGAATGCACTAAAACTGCCAAATCCTCTCCAGGTGGGTCACCTCTTTAGCCATGATGGTTTCTCTTGGAAGAAAGGGAAACATTTTGTTAGAAAGCATTAGATGAGAGCAAACTCTGTAGGCTGTCAGATCACTTCTCTCCGCTTTTGCCAAACTAGAAATGGGTTTGTATGAACCGATTTGGATTCTGGGGTGGTGAACAGAAGATTTCCAATGCCAGGCCACACTGTGGGGCTCACCTGATTTCCCAGACTGATGCAGAGGGAAGCTCTGGTGAGAGCTGGTGTGGGTTAGGAGAATGTTCCCTGGTTTTGACTCAGTTCCTGCAGCCAGAATCCCCAGAATGGGCTGGCTTTGTGTCATGATTTTTTAACAAAACCAGTGAGAATCCGCAGAAAACAAGTGTGAACTATTTTGTTGTCCACAAAAACTGTAATTTAGGGGAGAAAACACCAAAAGCTGACCCAAATCACATTTGTTCACTGCGAGCAACAGAGCTGGGTGGGGAATGGTGCTCCTGGCACCACTCCAGGTGCACGTCCACAGCAAATGAGGATTGTGTATATTTATCTGAGACATCTCTGTGGTGCCATAAAGGCTCAGCGTGAGAAGGAGCATCTTTTTAAATCATGAGGGAGTTAGTTTATTCTCGTGTAAAGAAGAGTCTCTCGTTCTATCCCTACCTCAGCACTCATCGCAGTAAAAGCATATCCTAAAATATTCCTTACATCTCTGTAGGTTTCCTGAAATAAGAGGATTCTTTAGCACAAGGCAATATATCCTTTGGAAATGAAGTCAGCTTTAGATATGAGATAGTGGGGCCTGATGGGACGAGTTCCATCAGTTCACAGTCCTATTTATTTCTCCTGAAATATGATGCCACCAGGTACTGCACCTGCTCCTTGCATGTTGATAAACTGTTTAGCATTGCATGTGTCGGCAGGAATATTTACTATTTCTGGTGGTAGGAAAATAGGAGGAGGCAAGCAGCATGTTCAACTAACAGCAGCTTCTTTGTGAAATCTCAGTATCTTCCAAATGCAGGGTCTTTGTTGTATCAAAATTACACGTTGAGCAGGTGATCTTTCTGGGCTTCAGTTCAAAAAGCTTCTTCAAATAAATTAGTAGGTATTTCTGTTAATATAATTAAGACAAAAGAGATGCAAAGTTATCCCTACCGCAGCCTTGAAATTCTTTTTCCATTCCATTTTGGCAAAATCTCCACTTCCTTCTGGTAGGAGACCAAGCTTGGAGAGCGAAGATAGCTTATTTTGCATGCACATCTGTGGAGGGAGGCAAAGAGTTCTTCAGTTCAGGTGGATGAATTGTCAACTTTCATGTCTGACAGATCATTTAATGCACAGTGAAACAACCACAGTGGCTACTCCTTGCTGCTAAATATATCAGCAAATGCTGTCTGTGGCAGAGGAGCAGAGAGGAAACACACACAGTGTGGGCAGATGTCCACAGTGCATTAAAAAGAAATCTGTGTCCTCTTAGATTTAAGGAAACAACTGTATTTACATGATTCACTGTAATTTACCTGATCTTTAGCAAGTTCTATCTTAATAAAGCTCATCTATTAACAGATGCATATCTATTCTTTTTCATGCTTTAAGAGTCCATTTAGCTGTTGAATGAAGGGAAGAGCACTTAGAGGCGCAGTGGCTGATGACAGACTATTGTTAAAAAGCCATCATATATTCAGATCCATCTGGTGCTATCCTGGGAGCAGCGTGTTACAAACTAATAAAAGTACTGCAGAGGTAGGGAAACCAGCTCAGGCAATATACATATATAAAAAAAAAAAAAAGCCATTTGGTTTATATACAGAAGAATTACGTTGTTTTATGTCACGAAAAACACGTTTAAAAGCAACATTTTGGCAAAATGATCTTGATTCCAAAAGGCTGCAGTCACATCTAGATTCATATTAGTAATTGCCCAAATATTCCATAAATAATGATTACAAAAATATCTGCTAGACAATGCTCAGACATCTCTGAAAGGTGAGAATAAGCCTGAAATATGTTTTCACATTTCTGAGATGTAAGGCAATAATAAAAGTGATATAAATATGGAGTTAGTCATATTATTAGGACAATGAATACATTAAAAATATTCTGACTGGTTATAATCATTTATTCATCCTATCATCTGTTAAATACTACTTAGCTTTTTAACACTTCCTCATCCCCTTCAAGTGCAGCATTAGAAAGGAATCTCAGTAGATTGAGTCCGTTCTGTTTTGCTTTTTCTGTGCTGCTGGCAGGAGCAGGAGCAGGAATTCTACCTGGATTTGTGCAAAGCATTTGCCACCCTCCCTCATGGCACCCTTGTCTCTGAACTGAACAGGCACAGAGACCCAGCAAGGGGCCCTGGCAGCCCAGAGAGCCTGGGAGGGCTGATCTGGAAACAGAGCAGGTGGAATAAAAGGATAAAAGGGATTTATTGCAAGGATCCAGCTTGGGCAGTGCAGGAACCCCTTGGGGCTGCACCCAATTCAAACCCACAAATGGGCACAAAATGGATCCCGGGCACCAGGCCTCACACTTTGATAGGTTTGGGTCCATCAGCACATTGGAGTTCATTGTCCAATTCCAGCTCCAGCTGATGAAGCTCCATCCTCCTTGTTCCCTCTCTTCCTTCACTGCTGTTTCCACTCTTGGGCCTCAAATTTGTCCTTGGTGCCCAGCTGGAAAGGAATTGTTTTGTGTCCCTGCTCTGTGCAGAGAGCTCAGCAACCCTGAATATGAACCCAGAACTGCACATTAAACCAGCACAGAATCTGAAAAATATAAAAGCTAAAACTTAAGGCATCGCATGGGGGGCACCACAAGCAGCATGAGCAGCAGGGTGAGGGAGGGGAGATCTCTCTCTGCTCTGCTCAGACTCCACCTGGAGTCCTGTCCAGCCCTGGGGACATGGATGGGGCAGGTCTGGAGAATGTCACAAGGGTGCTCCAAGGGCTGCAGCACCTCTGCTGTGCTCTGGGAGAGCTGGGGTGTACACCTGGAGGGAAAACAGTGCTGGAGAGATCCTTGAGCCTCCTCCACAGCCTCAAAGGGCTCCAGGAGAGCTGGAGGGGAACTTGGAAAAAGGGATAGAGTGGCAGGACACAGGGGCCGGCTTTGAACTGCCAGAGGGCAAGGATAGATGGGATAGTGGGAAGGAATTGTCCCCTGGGAGGGTGGGCAGGGACTGGCACAGGTGCCCAGAGCAGCTGTGGCTGCCCCTGGATCCCTGGCAGTGCTCAAGACCAGGCTGGACAGGGCTTGGAACAACCTGGGACAGTGGGAGCTGTCCCTGCCATGGCAGGGGATGGAATGGGATGATCTTTAAGGTCTCTTCCATCCCAAACCATTCTAGGGTAATTTTAACCATTCTTATAAATCACTTCAAAAATGTTTTTTCCCTAGCTCCAAGTTTTCCCAGCCACCAGCACTTACTCCTCTCAGTGAAGAGAAGCAATCACGGAGAAAACACACAGCAAAATGTGAACCCAGCCGTGTAAAGCTTTGTTTTCCTGGCGTTTGTTTGAATGGTTTATATTTAATTGATGAATCCCAGGGTGTGTGTCTGAATGACTTTCAGCTCCCCAGTGCCTCAATCAGCGCAGTGCAGACACACAAACCGCAGGTGGGCTTCCTCACACTGCTCTGCTGATGGAGCTTCCCTCTTCATCTTAAATGACCACCTGAGCTGAATGTGATAGACATTTTTATCGGGGAGCTTATGCAGTCTTTGGCCTTTTCTGAGGCAGGCTGGCAGTCTCCTCCCCGTGCATCACACACAAAGAACAAAAGTTCAAAGTGTAATTTTTATTTATTTGGTTTCTTTTTTTTTGTTTGGTTTCATTTTTTGGGGGTTTTTTGTTGTTTGTTTGGGTTTTTTTGCACTGATTAAGGACAGGTTCATACCTGAGCTGCAAGGAAGAGAAATTCTAAACATGAAATATACAATATCAATGTCAAAGGCTACAGATGTTTGCTGCTAAGACATATGGATGGTAGAAAAAAAAGCAAAATTGCATTAACACATTTTATATGTAACTCTTCCTTTTAAATACAGTCTTATTACAAAATACACAAGGGCATTTGTGTTAGATACTGAGACATATGGCTGGTACAAAAATACAAATCCATTAACAGATTTTGTATGCAATTTCACTCTTTTCAGATGATCTCAGACCTGAAAACATGCAATCTTTCCTTTATTCCTGTCAGAGCAGTGATCAGAGGGAAAGGAGATTCATTAATACACACATTAACATCAACAGGCAGGGAATGAATCCTCAGTGTCATGGCTCAGGTGTTTTGTGAGTGCAGCTGTAGGATCAAATCATATCACACTAATGTAAATTGCAGTGAAGCTTTCCGCTGCATTTTCCTATTATTTGAGTGTTCAACCTGTTCTGTCACAGATCTATGAAGGACACTGACAATAGTAAACTAACCTTCGTTATCACCAGCATTTTCCCCTCCCCATATATTTTTTAATCACTAATCAAGCTGTCACAGCCTATTTGCTGCAGGTTTCCTGTTCTGGCAGAATGGATTCTCTACGGCCAGAGCTGCACAAAAGGCATCTGACAGAAATATCAACTACTTGGGATTTTCTAGAAGAGCCTCAGGTAGAGTCAACAGCGACCCCCCCAACTACCCCCCAAAAAACGAAACCAAAAACAAGAACCAGGGAAGAAAATATTACATCCTTGTTAATTTACAAAGAGTATTCTAAAAGCAAAATGATAAAAAATGTCCTCAACTGACAATAGATTGCAATCTCATAATTTTATGCTTAGAAAAATATTAAATATTTCTGGCCTAGTAGACTTTGTGCCTAAGTATTCTAGAGTAAAACTTGGAGAAAAAAACACTAGAAAGACCCACATTTGGACACATTGCTATTATATTTACATTGCAATTTCAGAAAAACTTTGAATTGTTCCAGAAAAGAGTTCTTCTGTGATAAAACTTTTTTCCCCCTGCAGTCTAACTTTTCATCTGCAGTCCAAAATTCCAGCTACTCTTGATAGTTCCAATTGGAATTGGTACTAAACTTGCTTCCAGTACTTAAAAAAAAAATAAAAATCTTCAGTTTCATTTGGTGTAGTGTAAAAACTCTTATCAAAGTGCCTGAGCACCCTTGAAGTTTAAATGACCTCATTTACACACATCTTGTTCTGACAGAATTATATATTATCATTCTGTCCCATGGGGAGAAAGTAGCTCACAATTTTGTCACTCGTGTATATCAAATTAGCATACCAAAGGTTTACTCACGGCGTGAAAACAGCCTCCTGTGCTTTTAGACCCTTCTGTTGAATGCTGAGCGACTCCATAAACTGTTACCTGCACCCAATCATTTACCTGGCAATGAATCCACAGTTTAAAATTCTTGAGGTACAATACCATGACATATCTTGAGTGACTACCTTGGCACATGGTACGCAAGAGTTCACAAATCTAAAACTTCAGAATTCCCTTAAGTGTCAAAGGAAAATTCAGAATGATTGAGCAGAGGAAATTCAGAAGTGTTTCATGACTGCCAATCAGAGATCTGGACTGGGAGAAGCCTGCACTGAGCTGAACCAAAGCATGGCTCAGAAAGACTCAGAGAAATGCAATTTTTGCAGGAATTCGGCATTAATAAGGATTATGGGAGGAAGGGCTGTGTGTTTGGCAGCAGGGATTTAAGGGGATCAGATGGACACTGCAGCATCCCTGGCTCCAATCTCCTCTGACAGACAGAGAACCTCAGCAGGGCAATGCTGGGAGCAAAACCGTCTGCACGCTGCTCAGGCAGCAAGAACAACAAATGCTAGCACAGAAATGCTGCAGAAAGTGAGAAAGATTGGAAGCATTCCAAGAAATCTTGTGCAAACACACTGGTACGGAGTAGGGAGAGCACTAACTCTACACTAAAGGCTTTGTGGGTTGTGAAGGAACACTTTCCTCAACAGAGATAAAGCAGCAGAGGAAAACCACCCACAGCAACACCCAAACCTCGCCATCCAATGATCTTGGGAGGGTGAGCAAATGGCCTGCATTTATCTGGGGTCTCAGAGAGAGCCTGGAGGAATTTCAGGTTCACAATGACAATTTATCAGCACCTTCTGTGGGGGGAAATTCCCACTCTCAGAACAGTTCTTGATCATCCAAACCAGGGCCTTGTCCAGGCAGCTTTTCACACTCTCAGCACCACAGAAGGTTCCGGAAGTTCTTTCTGGGCAGAGGTGTTGATATTCAAATGACAGCACAAACCAAAAAGACTAAAATTCCACAACCAGATACGATGGTTTATACTACTGAAGATGTATGAAAATCATTCTTCCCTTTCATTGCTCTTACCAATAAATTCATGACCAGTTGGGCCAGAAAGTATCTTTAGAATACAAGAAATGCATTGGTGAATTTTCAATGAGGTTTTTTTTCTCTCAGAAAAGGGGTGTTATCTGTGAATCTATCAGACACAAGGTTCTAAAAGTTTCTTTCAAATTAGAGAGACAAGAGGCAAACTGCAGTACCCAGATGAAGAGGAGGCTGTGTGCTCTGTGCTGCTGGAGCTGCTCTCCAAAGGCCCTGTGTAATTGCTGCCCACTCACACAGCTTGGGAGCAGCACCTGGAGGAGGCAGGAGCTGAAATCACCCAGGGAATTAGAGCATGGACAAGCTGGATGCCCCTCTGCTGAGAGGAGGGAGTAGAGAGCAAAAGCCTCAGCCCATAATTAACCAATTTTCACTATTTCCTATTATTTCATCATTTTCTTCACTCTTCTTTTCCCCCAGTAACTATTAGCAGAGCTATTAAGTGAAGAAACATTAAGCTAAATTGACCTTACACTAATTAAAATAAACTTGTTATTAATGCACAGACTTAGGGGACAAACCCTGTATTTCAATGTAAAAAGCTATTGGACAAAAATATGCAAAACTGTCATAAAGGTAACTTCAGTAGTATCGATAACTTTAAGGAACATGCACAACTCTAAATACAGCTCAAATCTGCATTTGAATGAGAAGGGTTTAGCCTAAATTCTTAAAAAATGTGCCATAGCAATGTGCTGGCTATTTCACAGCAGCAATTCCAAAAAACAACAGGGCACGTGAGAATCTGCAGAAATGCTCTTGGCTTGTTTGTTCCAACACTTCCAGTCAGGATCCTGGCAATGTCAGCTACTCCCAGCACCTCACGTGTGTTTTCCCTCACTGGAGGGCAGCTGGGAGGGAGAAGAGCTCCCTCCTTTCAGGACTGACAGACAGGCTCGTTGCTCTTGGAAGCAGCACCAGATTATTTCCCAGTCCTTGGGTTAAAATGCCCCTCACAGCCTCACCCCTCCCCGGGTTCTGCCTCTGCTGCTGCTGTCTCCAGATCTCAAACAGGAGCGTCTGAGTCTCTCAGCTGGGAAGTCTGGCTTTGCTTTATGTTTGTTATTTAAGTCAAATTATCTCCTAAGGGTATTATTGCTGGTTTCAGCTGTCTTGAGTCAGACTCAAGAATGATACAAAACATGATTTTTCCTGTGTTTATGAAATTTTTGAGGAATATGCACTTTCCTTTCATAGGGTAGAGGAAGCTGTGCACGCAATCCAGATCCTTCTCTCCTGTTATTCTCTCAGAGAGGCACTGCAATGCCAATTCTTTCTGAAAGCCTGGCCAGCACTGTCACTGCCAGTCCAACCTTTTCCTTCTCTCCCGGTTTCAGATGAGAAAAATGATCCCTCTGAGCTGGCAAAGGAGGTGCAAGACTTGTCCTGAAGGATGCAAACCCCATTTCTGTGAAGAAATATTGGCGATGGTGTTGACATGGCCCCAGTTCATGTGTTGCTATTTCAGAGTTATATTGCATTTCTTTATCTCTCCTTTCTCATCTGAGGGTACACAGATGTACCTTTAGAGTTTTTAGTCAAAAGTTGGAATAAAATGGCTCTTCTTTCCATCCATGAAATAAAAAAATGTGTTCATTAGGAGGGAAAAAAAAAGTTAACTACAACTTAGTTTCCATGAAAACAGTCCCCACAGCTTAGAGCTTTGGCATCAGTGAATGACATTCTTCTAGATGGAATTAAAATCAATTCTTATGAAGTGCATGTATTGAATTAAAATGATTTTTCAAAGGAGCTGTCTGCTTCCCTGGCAGGATGTGAAATAAGAATTTGTCTTTGAGCATAGGAGATTCTGAGCTCCACCATCTCATCTGACACTCTTGCTATAAAGTCAAGTTTAATTTTTTTACTTCTGAGTTACAGAATTATTTTTTTTAATACATTGCTGAGACTGTGATAACAAATAAAAATATTTGGATGAGAAAGGAGAGATGCAATGCAATGCAATATAACTCTGAAATAGCAACACATGAACTGGGGCCATGTCAACACCATCGCCAATATTTCTTCACAGAAATGGGGTTTGCATCCTTCAGGACAAGTCTTGCACCTCCTTTGCCAGCTCAGAGGGATCATTTTTCTCATCTGAAACCGGGAGAGAAGGAAAAGGTTGGACTGGCAGTGACAGTGCTGGCCAGGCTTTCAGAAAGGATCCATGTATTAAAAAAATTATCTTTTAGTTAAAAAGTCACATTCTGTGTCTGTGTTCTGCCCAACATTTTTCTCAATGCTTTGGGCACCAAGAACCATCTTATAATGCTTAGGATGACAGAACTCAGACTCCTGGAAGGGCTGCTAGCACAAAATAAAGAGCAAGAAATAATTTCCCTTTAAACAAAAAAGTTTGGTTCCGTATTAAATATGAATCAAATATAAAACCTATTCTCAATTACAGATCAAATCCTAGACGAGGTTATTAATATGCATATGGTATTGTTACAGTAATATTTTTGGGTATAAATAATAGAAGAGCAATAATTCAGTGCAGGCTGAAATGATGAAAGCACTTTCCAAATCCCGTAAAAAGGCACCACAATTTTCCCACAGGATCTGTTTTACACGGATTCCTCATGTTCAGACTTTTACCAGGCTACCCTGACTCACAGGAGTTCATCTGCAGTTCTGTGGATGGAGGATATTGCCAAATAATTCTGCTTTCTTCTGTCTACACTCACTGGGAGCCTCAGCGTCTGTCTCCTTGTGACTGATGTGAGCTCGGATTTGAAGCAGCTCTGCAGCTTGGGCACACAGGAGTGTGCACCACGTCAGCACCTCCCAGAGAAGATTTTAGGAGGAAGGTGTGGATTAGCTTCTTCAGAGAAAACAGAACAAACCCCCTCACCCAGCCCCAGACGCTCTGCTCTGGTTCCCTCGATATCTGTATTATCCTCAGCACTGCTGCAGCCCAGGAGCTGGGCACTGAACTGCACCCATCCCTGCTGCACCTCCCCTCTCTGTTTTCCCAAATGGAATAATCACAGTATCATCACAGAAAAACCTCATTATCTGAAAAACTCTGCAAGGCTTAGTGGATTTACCGTGCCAACACATTTTTTAAAGGATATGCGGTGACATATCTGTGTTTAAAATGAATTGACTTTGATACCACGTAACCAAGGAAACGGTGTCAAAAATAAAATCGTGCTTGATCCAAAACAACTAAAGTTCAGGGGTTTTGTTTTGAATAATCATATTTATACACGTGCCTTCAATGCAGGCAATTCAAAATAAAAGCAGTGCAGCAACAAATGTGAAGTGCTGAAGGATTCTGGAGATCCAGAGGAGAAAGAGCACAGCTCATGCTACAAACACAGAAATTCGGCTTAGTTTGTGTTCTCTGGCCTCTCTGGGAAGTGTAAACACCCTGACAGCAACTCAAGGCAGCTCAAAGCTTGAATTAAGTCACTTCTGGAAATAAACCTTTCCTTGGGAAGGCTCCTGGGCTGCTCCTTTGCACAGGGAGAGGTGAAGCTTCCAGGGATGGAGCCTTCACATCAGCTCTGGGTCTTGCACGTGTGATCAGAAGATTTATTTTAACGTTTGCACGACAACAAATTTCAAACACTAAAAAGGCTTCTCTGTTTTCTTGAGTGTCCCAAGGTTTTCCATGTCCTTAGGTCATGGATATGGATCTGCTTTTCTTTAGTATAAATAAAGAAACAATTCACCAGTGTGGGGTCAGCACCACTGACTACAGAGAGAAATTTCAAAAACCTCCAAAGGAAAATGAAACGCTCCTTAGGAGAAAGGCGCTCCAAAATCTGATTTAACAACAATATCAGTACTTAATAAGCTCAGGATCACCTAATACTTCTCAAAGTAACATTTTAAAAGTCCAATCTTAAAATTTTTTTACCTTAACATTGGCAACCATTGGGTAACAACCAAACCAAGCAAATAACCAATAGATTAAATGTTTTTACAATAAATATGCAAACAAAAAAGGAAGTATGGCTTCTAAGAAATGATTCAATGTGGGGCTTTTTTCTATCCTGGCAAAATATGTTTTAGAAGAATATGTCAAGAATTTTTAAACACAACATTCTCCATTAAAACCTTCCAGCAAGACACCAAAATTAAAAGATGAATTATATTAGAGCCCTTTGTTTGAGGCTTTCAGAGCCAATGAGGTACTGGCACAGTCCAAGGGCAGCATTGTCCTACAGGGGAATAACTTAGCACTCGCACCCTTGGAATTCGGGATTTCTTATTTCTCTGCAGAGAAGATTCTGACTTGTCCCAGGCCAATAAACAGTTAAAAAAAAAAAAATCTCCTTTTTTTTTCTGGGGTGATTCCAGCAGTGGTCTTTGGAGCTCTTCAGCAGAAAACAAAGTTGTTTCCAGGAAAAAGTTTTGAGGTTTGCCAGCTTTAGAAGTAGGTTTGTTACCAAAGGTCAATGCAAGTCTAATCACTACTTAATTATTTTAATCTCTTCATTGAAAGTGAAAACAAAGGGAGGATTTTTACCTTCTATAAAATGCTCATTAAAGGCTCATAAATAATTTAATCCAAAGAAGTTGGGTTTATAAACTGTTGCAGATGTGATAATGGAAATGAAAGAATAGAAATTGCTTCTTTTGCTCACTCAAATCCATAACAGCATTTGGATGGTATTTATATTTATTTTTAGTATTTATAACTAATATTATAGTTACGAAAATGTGTGGGTAGAAGTTTTTCTCCATTTCAGTTCCCAGTATTTAGTTTCAAAATTGATAATGGCAATTTCTATAAAGAATTGCAACTTTTTAGCTCTCTGAAACTTCAAATATTGTTCCCTAAAGTTCCTATACACAAGGCAGATCTTATTCTATTTTCCTTCTCTCAGGAAATTCTGACAATTTCCTCATCCCTGCTTGTGCACCTGACTTGAATTTTTCTAAAAACTTATTAAGCTACCAGTTTTAAATATCCATAATTTAATATCCATATTCTCATATTAGAAAAACTGTGTTGTGCAATAACAGCCATGACAAAGACAAATATTTTATAGCTAATTGCAAATGCATATTTTCCACAACAGATTAGAAACCAATTTATCCCTGGATATTTACAGGTAATGTTATCCCTCATATTTCTTCCCAGTAAGCACAGATTGGAATTCATTAAAGAAAACACAGGATCTGTTATTAAAATGGAATTAAGGATGGAAGAAATGTATGCAAATTATGGATTTTATTCTTTTTGGCCATTCTAGTCCATCATGTTCCCCTGCCACGATCTCGGGCCGTAACTCACAGTAAGCCAAGAGTAATACGAGATAGGAAACCCCTCACACAATATTTTAAATAATCTTGCTCTTTTCTCTCACTCAGTTGATGTTCAGACAAATTCAGGAGGGCTGGCAGGGCTAAACTCCTTTTCCAAGTGAGGTTCCATGGATATATTAAGAGCTTTGCCTTTTTGGTTTTAAAGTGATAGAAAATAAACATGAATATGTTCAAAAAGCCAAAAAACTCTATTTATTTGCCATACTTAAAAGCAATTATCCAGCTTTTCATCAAGGCTGCTGTGGGATTGAGATGCAGACTGGAAACTTTTGCCTCTGAGTTGCCACTGCTGCTGAATTTCAAGCAGTTCCAGGGGATGTTCTGAGCCAGCCCTGGCAGCAGTGGCAGAGGAAATGCTGCAGAATCAGATTTCTGCAGCAATCAATGGCCCAGCACTGGCAGAATCTACCCTAAGGTAGTTTTCTTACCCAGCATAATAATTAAAGCTGTATTTTTAATGCGCTAACACGGGACAATGGTTTCTGGAATTATAAAATTACGGCACTTAATTAACCCTCTCCTGTTTCCCATTTTGCTCCATCTTTTGTTCTCGTTAAGTGCGATCCTGACCTTCCAGTCTGTAAAAATCAACAAAAGGCATTTTCTTTTTTATCAAAGGATTGATGGCAGGAGGCCTGAGACCACGATGAAAAGGAGAAATTACCTGTGCCCAAAACCCCTGGAGTCTGTCAGACAGCCACTGCCACCGGGCCCAATAACGATGGCAATGCTGACCTGATCTGCAGGTGCAACACAGCAAGAGAGGCCAAAGACACCTGAATATGTCATGCACTAATTCCAAAACAAATGCACGAACTGTGAGAGAAAATTTTCAATAATTCTAGTTAGACATGACCACCTAGGTGGGAAAAGCTACTGAGGGAAAGATTACAGGGAGTTGTCAGAGTCCTACCTGAGAGGGCAGGTAAAAATGTTTCAATGTGTAGAATTAAGGGCAACTAAAGACTTAAATTCAAATGTATTTTCAAAGCCACAGCACCTGAACTCCAGAAGCACAGCTCTGGTCAAGCTTTATGGCAGCCTCCTCTCATGGGATGCTGCTGATCAAGTGAGAAGATCCCAAAACTTATTCCTAGCCTCAATCCTGAAAATAATACACCGTAATGAGAACAATAAAATCATAATTTGAGTTGTGATAAATTGGCCACTGCCCCCAAGGTTAGGCCTTTCAGTGCTTTTAAATATTTATTTATACAGGACTTATCCACAACTGATCCATGAGGAGCCTGATCTGACTTTGAATCTCATTTGTGATGCCCCCTTGTCCTTTACTCCAGCTGATCTACATGCTGTTCGTGGAACCCAGCTGAAAACCACCAAACCAATCTAATTATTAGTACAGGTTATGACCAGCCGCTGTTGAGGGTCAGAACAGCACAAGTTTAATTTCACATTGTTTTCCTTTTATTTCTGCATGTCTAAAATGCCCCACACTCGTCTCTAATCACCAATAAAATGAAGAGGAAGGAAGTGGTCCATAATACAACTATCCTTAGTTTAATTCTTCTCATTAATCTGCCTTATTGCTTGTGGCATGCACTTGTTCTAGGCAGTGAAGGTTTAATAGCCCTGTTTCTTTTAGCATCATCCATCCCCGAGCCTGTCGATCAATGGCAATTATTACTTAATGAACACGTAACGATGGGCGAGCCCCGGGAGAAGGGAACAAATAAATCACTCGTTAGAGCCCCGAGTGGAGCTCCCAGGGCTCCGGGTGCTGCTGTGCTCAGCCAACATCTCCAGCAGCAATCAGCACCGGCTGCAGAGAGCTGCAAATCCTCACTGACCTGCAGGAAACTCGGCTTCAACGAGATCTACACAAACGGGTCTGCACCTTAATTGAAAACTCTCTTCTGGGCAGTTCTTCAAAAAAATAAAGGCTCACAGAGCTTTTTGGTTTTTTCCTGATTTTTCTGAACTCCTTTCTTTTCCTTTTTTTTTTTTTTTTTGCTCCTCAAATAACAGCAAAGTTGCATTCTTATTCCAGCTGAAATAATAACGCCTTTCCTGAAGCTTCAATGTGGAATCCAGTGACTAAGCAGGATTTTAACAGTGCTTCTATATTCAAAGAGCAGGAAGGATTCACAATGAGTTACATCAGTCAATATTGTGCCAGTAAAACAGGTTCTAGGTTTCACAGAAATGATGCAGGGATTTGCTTTTGTGATGCTAATTCCTGCTCATTGAGCTCTGAGGTAAAATATTTTGCACCTTAGAAGCAATTATCAAAAGTTCTAGTCTGGTTTCCACATCAATTCCTCATTTTTTTCTCATTTTTTTTTAGGCAATCCTGCCAAAGTTAAAGTGATATGAGAAAGGAAATTAACAGCTGATAATCCACAGGCAATCAAATGAAATATTTCTTGGAACAAAACCATGAATTGGGAATGTGCAGAGGTGTATTGACTCAAATTCTGCAGATTTCCCCTCACTCCCTTTTCCATTTGGCTCCCGTGTCCTCCTCCTTCAGTTGATGTTTGGCTTTTTCAAATAACAGAGTCACAACAGCGAAATTTAAATAAAGCTATTTAGAGCCTCAAAATCAAAGTGGGATTTCCCCATAAGATGCATCATTCTCATGAGATGGAAACAGGCTAGAACCATTGGAACAATGAATTTTTATGTTTCTTTCTTTATGTTAGCAGCCCTTGATTTGCAAAAAGTTCTTCCTAAAACTCTCACTTAAGAAAGCTTGGTTTGCTTTAACACACAGTTTAGCAGCTTTCTAAAAAAAAAAAAAAAAATTGCTTCCAGAAGAGAATAAAGCTTCTAGAAACTCCCTGGGCAAATTTAAACAAGTAAAAAATGCAGAGAAAGGGAAACTTCTTCATTCAAGGGAGACTTATTTTCTGTGTTATGTATTCATTTATTTGCTTTCAGCCTTGAAAGATATATTTCTACAAATTTAAGAGCACATTTTCACTATTCAAAGGTTTCCTAATTCAATGTAGAGTTTGCCAGGCATAAAAGCCTGTTAGACATTCAAATAACAGATTAACTGAAAAGCACTGGATAAACCCACTCAGTGTTTTCAAACATATCATTAAAGGAATGGCTTCTGGGGGGAGAAAAAAATGAAAACCCCACAGATTTCTAAAGCTTTCCTGCCTTTAAGTAATAAGGAAGGGGGGGAAAAGGAAAGAAAAAGAACTATTTCAAATCAAAGCAGGTAACTGTTCCAGGGCATTGCCTGACTAGAAGAGAATTTTAATACTTAATTGTAATTTCTATCAACAGAGAAAACTCATAATCATTCTTATCTCCTAAAATAGCTTGTTAAACATGAAAAAAGCTTATTGCTGAAACAGGCTGTATCTAGGCAGGAATCATAAGTAGAAACGTGTTTTAATTACCTTTTTTCCAATATCTTCAGCTAAATTTAATGAGAAGAAACTTGTGTTGTTTTTTTTTCCTTTCTATTTCCCGTGGGTTTTGATTGTTGTTCTGTGTCAAGCAGGCAAAAAGAGCTTTGGAGATGAGTTTGCCTATCAGAACACAGGACAGTTTCAAAGTTGAGGTGTTCTTTTTCTGGAAGTAATTGCCAACTCAAAGAAATGCAGAAATGATGCAAAAGAAAGAAATAACAAACAAAGAAATGCAGAGGAATTCAGTGTCACACAGGCAGAAGTGCTGGATGATGGACACTCAGAACTAACATGCTCCAAACCAGAACAACCACTGGAAAAAGGTGAATTCTTTAAATATTTCCTAGAGTATTGACTACCTCATCCTTGAGGACATTTGCACTTAACTAACAACAGAATTTATACTGAGTTTGACAGATGATGTTTACCAAGCTTTTTTTTTCCTTTCAAAAAACCAAACTGACAGAAAGCAGAGACCAGCACAAGTATTTGTGTCTAGGAGAAGCACGGAGATCGTCCCACCCCTGACTGAGACCCCGACCTCGTGAGTGAGCCCTTGACTCAGTGCCAGCTGCCAACACTGCTGTTCAGAAAAGCAAAATATTTATCAGTTAAGATCTAGGATCTCACCAATTATTCACAAACTTGAGAATAACTCAATTTTGTTTTCTAAGTGGCTGAAACTAAAACAAATACTTTACAAACAACGAGGATAGAGAAAGGAGAGTAATGCTCACAATCCGGTAGGAAACACGCAAGGAGGAGACTCCAGCAGAAAAAACATCAGTTATCCAAACTTTGGATTTTATCCTCATCCAAATATTGGAAGGAAATCCTCAAAACTGATATCTAGAAGAGGCTGCTCAGAGCTCCAGGCTGGCTCAGACTGAGCTTGGCTGTGCCCAAACACTCAGGATTCCCCGTGCACTTCTGAGGGACAAGAAGCCCGTGCTGCTGAGGGTGGACAGGTGTGAAATATAAGCACAGCATTAAAAGTTTGTTTTTTCCCTCTTAATTGTTGGAAACTTCAAACCAGTGGTGCCGAGGGAAACCAGAACAAGGCAAATTATTTCTGCTTTGTTGGATTTTGATACTCCTGTACCCAGATAGCCTTACAGGGATTATTATCTGAGCCCTCCTTAGCTGGCATTAGCAGGCTGATCAGAAAGACTGCACTTGAGTAGAACCAAACTCTTTCTTTTTCAAAAATATCTAATACTCATTATTTCTAGTGATTTTCTGTAATAAGATTTATTTTTTTTTAGTATCTGCCGCTATTATGCTGGGATGAAGAACAATTTTGATGAGGAGCAACAGAAAAATTAAATTAGCACATAGCACATTTCAAAGCTTTTGATAGGCAGTCTCAGAGGAAGACAAAAAATGCCAAATGAGTGAGAAGTCTTATATTAACATAGAGATTTTGATAACTTTAAAAAAACATATCTAAGTACTATTAAATATCTTTTATTGCCTTTCCTTCCATTCATATTTCCCAATTCCTTCCCCCCCCCTTACCTAAAGACGTTCTTTGAGATTGTATAAAGTTATCAGACAATTTTTTGCCAATTTTTTACACTTTTGGAGATTTTCTCGTGCTTACGAAAGAAAAACAACAAATGGAAAAAAAAATTAATTCTTTAAATAGTCAAGGACAACGAAGAGAAGCTATGTTTAACCAAAGCTGTCTCAAAATCAAGGCAGGGCACTAAAAATGCCAGCCAGTTACATATGCTCCACAGCTCCCCACTATATAAATCCTCAGCCCTGCTGTGCTCCTCTCCTGGTGGATGTAGAAGTATTAGCTGCAATTTGTCACTGCGTTCTGTCAGGGAGGGAAGGTTTGCTCTTAAAATGCCACTTGGAGAGTAAACAGCAGCCTGCAGAGCAGGATTTGTTTATATCACTTTGGCTACGATGAATAACACACTTAGAAAGATATATTGAATATGAAACATGGAAGTGTAAAAGTTGTGACTTGTGTTAAATATTCACTGCCATTGCTGCCAGAACTGGGGTATGGAGCTCGTGTATTTCAGGGAGAGCCAATACAGGTCACTGCAATATATCCCAGCTACAGCCTTCGGTGCATTGCTGGATCTCCCTTCCCCTCTCCACTCATCCAGCATCTCTGTGCTCTACACCTCATCCAAGAGCTCCCTCTGATGCCTTAAGTTTTAGTTTTTACATTTTTTTTGGACTCTGTGCTGGTTTAGTGTGCAGTTCTGGGTTTCATATGAAGGGTTGGTGAGCTCTCTTCACAAGTTAGACAGAACAATTCCTTTCCAGACCAAGGACAAATTTGAGGCCCAGGAGTGGAAACAACAGTGAAGAAAGAGACAAAGAACAAAGAGGATGGAGCTTCATAACCTGATGCTGTAATTGCACAATTGACTCCAATATGCAAATGGACCAGAGCGTATAATGAGGCCTCGTTACCGAGTGTCCATTATTTTTGGGACCATTTCTGGATTGCTTGGGTGCAGCCCCAAGAGGTTCCTGCACTGCCTAAGCTGGATCCTTTCAATAAATAACTTTTTGTTCTTTTACTCTGCCTGGTCTCTGTTTCCAGGTCAGCTTTTATAGGCAGCACCTGCACTTCCCTGGAGTGATTCCTGCTGGCTGGGTGGGTGTTTATCCACACCCCAAGGGCTGAATTCTGCACAGATGATGAGTTCCATTAACACTGGCTGCTCTCCACCCACACAAAGCAGAAACCCCCTAAACAATGAGTGTTAAGCTGCCTGTAAGTAACACGAGAATGAAAATATTCAAGAGACACAAAGCATTTTCCCTCTAAGAAAATGAGAAATCACACAATGTATCTTCCAGCGCACATCACAAGCGTCCTGGGACACGACTGGAGACATCTCTGGAAGCAGCAGAGTGGAAGAAGTTCCTCTAATGATGCAGTAAAACTACAGCTGTACCACACCACAGTCAATAATTACTGGCATCTAAGGCTACAGGGGAATTCGCTATAGATTCCCATATACGTGAGGAAAAGCTGTTTAATCCATAGGAACATAATGGCTGCACTGACCTTTCCTCGCTGCTCCCTCACCTTCACCGGCTGCCGCAGGTGCTCCTGGCCGAGAGCAGAGCTGAGAGCAGCTGCTCCCACATCTTCCCTGCATTCAAAGAGGCACCAGGCTCCCAGGAGCACCCTGGGACCCCAGCACCACCTGGGGCAGCTGCAGCCCCTCCCCTTCCCTTGGAGCCCATCAGATTGTGCTTCTTGCTAAGAAACCCCACAGAGAGTTCAGAGTCTGGTGTTTGCCCCAGAGTTGGGTGTGCTCCCAGGGCAATGCTGGGATGCAGCAGAAACCTTCGTCAGGTTTGGGAAGTGTTCCTGCGTTCAGAGGGCAGAACACCAGGGGAAATGAGGGACACAATATCAGAATAAAGCATCTTTAACATTATAGAATGTGTTGTACAATGTACAATTCCTTAAAACCACAGCTCTGGTTCTCCTTGTTGATTCTCTGTGCTGAGGAGAATGGAAGCAGTTGCTGTCGCATTTTTTACGTCTTTGCAACAAACAACAGTCCCTCCTTGGGAAGCTGGGAGGCTGCACGGCACTTTTAAGTGCATAAATCACATTAAAACATCTGAAACATTATTATTGGTTGGCAAATGACTTAAAGCAGAGGGACAGCTGCTTAAGATTAGATGTTGGGGTGGAATTGTTCCCTGTGAGGGTGTGAGGCCCTGGCACAGGTGCCCAGAGCAGCTGTGGCTGCCCCTGGATCCCTGGCAGTGCCCAGGACAGGCTGGACTCTGGGGTTTGGAACAGCTGGGACAGGGGAAGTGTCCCTGCCATGGCAGGAGGTGGCACTGGGTGATCTTTGAGGTCCCTTTGAGCCAAGGCCATTCTGTGATTCTCTAATTCTAAATACTACTGTAGAGAAGAGTTATTACTTTATCTAATGTAAATTCTGTTTTACAGGGCTCTACAGTGCATGAAAAGAGATGCAGATTTTGCTTCAAATTTAGTCATGTGTCCACCTGCGAGAATTAATTTTAGCGAGTCATTTGGCAAAGACTAATTGAGCTGATCTGCATTATACAAGAGCAAAGACCTAATGGAGTCTAAGACGTGTTGTTGTGTATATTATCACATAAAACATCTTTCACACAGATAATTCTTTAATGGGATTTAAATGTTCAGATTTTAGAGCCACTGGTTAGAGCTCAGCAAAGGCACTGCAGCATGCAAATCCCAGGAATCTCTGGTTTCACAACACTGTTCCACTAACGCGTTTTGCACAAGATTGATTGTGTGCCTTGCTTCTTCCAGGCAAAAACACAAACCCAGTCCCAACTCAGTGGAGTTGAGCTTTAACAGAGAAAGGTCCTGTTGAATGCAAATGTAGTTCAGGTTAGATTCTAAGGTGTAACTGTACCTCTGCTGCTCCCAGCCAGGTTTATTATTTTATTGTACTTCCTATCCATGTACTTCCCATCTCCCTGTTGGCTGGTTCAGGGTGTGACAGTTCGGGAGGATCCATGGAGCCGTGGGGAATCTGTGGAGATCCTCGCGGGGAGCAGGAGGAATTGCCTATTGATCCCTACAAAAACACTTCTGCTCTGTTTTCCACTCAGAAATAAGTGAATCATGGGCCACGAGCAGATCGAGGCACCTTCTGCAAACTCACTTGTACCACATTAGGGACCAACATCTGACAATTCATAATTTCACAAAGCAAAATAGGCGGTTAAGAATTTATTTTGAAGCCTGTTAATGGTTCCAAAAAGTTCAAAAAGCACTGGGGGGTCTTGTCAGGGTTCTCCAAAAATGCAGCTCAGGTTGGAAACCTGCTCTGGACAGCTTGCTCTCCTTTACCCCTCACCTGGATCACCAGGTACCACATCCAGCAGAGGATGGCACCGAATCTCATAAACGTTGAGGCTGGAAGGAACCTGTGGAGATCATCTGCTCCCAGCCAGGGTCATTTAGGTGCTAGAACACAGGTAAGATGTTTAGCACACTGCTAAATACTTGAATAATTATTTAAAATGCCAGGATAAGTAAGTTGGAAGGGCTTAGTGCTTAAATTAAACATTATTTTCCAGGTATAAGGCCTACCATGAGACTAGGTAACGTGAATAAGAATATATCCCATATTAATATTCCAGAATGCTGGGGCTCATTCTTATGAGAAAGATTTTAATGTGAACAGAAAAGAAATCCAATTAAATCGTTGTTATAACAGTGCTTTAATTAAGTCTGTTCCTTTTTTTTTAAATGTCAGAGCTTTAAGATTTTTATTTTTTTTTAAATATAAACCTGCACAAATTCATCTAATTATCAATGAGTTTTACACTTCCCAGATTTATTCTACATAAATGCAATTACCTAAATAGTTCTGTGCCAAACATTTTGTTGTTTCGTTTTTTTTTTTTCTTGTTATGATGCAATACAAACACTTGAAGAAAGAATTTCTGAACCTTTTCTAACTGAATCCATGCTGTACCAAAATGTCTCAGCGTGGCTCTGACTCCCCGTTCCTAATCCATTTACTGACACCACGTCCAGGAGAGAGGAGCTGGACATTTCCCCATCCCAAATCCAGGACCCCTCCCACAGGAGCTGTCCAGAGCCTGGGGCTGCTCCCAGCCTGAGCAGGGCTTGGCTGAAGCTGCAGCTGGAGCTCACAACCCCAAATCCTCTGCGCCAGGAGCCTGCTAATGGTATTTTAGAGCCTCAGACAAATTTACCCAAATAAAAGAGTGAACAGTCCCCTGACCTGAGCACTTCTGAGCTCTCTGCCATTCACTGCCCTGCCCAGTCAGGCCTCTCCTCCTGGTTTTCCAGAAAGCACCAGCTGGGAGATGCTGCTCCGTGGAGATGAGGCAGCACGAGGAGCCTGAGCAGCAGAACACGGCCCTTCAGCTCCAGCCTGGCTGCTGTTAAAATCTAACCAAAAGATGAGAGGCTTTCATTGTCCTTCAGCCCAGGGTACTGGCTTAAAATAGAATCTAATTTTGGCTGGTATCAAGTATTTTAACATTAAAGGTTCTATTAATACCATTCAATAATATATGTCTTTTTAACGTAGAACACGTAGGTCAATTTTTGATCAAGATTAAAACTTCTCCATGAGAAATGGCTTCATTCTGCCCCCTGATTAATAGAACAGTCTATTTATCATATGTTTAAATAAATAAGTATGAGAGTGTATCAAAGAGGCTAGCCTAACTACGCAGGCCATGAAAATATAATGCTCAGGGAAGTCCATCAAACTGCAGCTGCAATTCCAGCACTGCTGCTGCATTCCTGCAGCAATACAGAAACAGTGGCACAGATCCCTGCGTGTGGAAGGAAACATCGCTCTGTCGAGGTTTCCATTCACAGCTTTAACAGCACAGCTACAATTTCTCCTTAGAAGAAAATTACCACCATGCAGCTCTGCATCTATCATTTCATGGTGTTCTTCCCATTTTTGATTCAGCATTTATGAGCTTGCTTTTAGCTAGGAGTTTATTATTATCCATTTATAGGAAGCCAACAAACTAGTAAATTATGTATTTGAAAGCCCTGCTGGCTGACATTTTTAAAGTTCATTGGATTTTTTTTTTCTCTTTTGCAGAGTAGAAATTTGTAGCAAACACTCAAGATCTGATAACTGATTCCCATTTAGATGTCATTGAGACATAAGTGCAATGTATTTTCATTAATATTTCATCGTGTAAGTGTTCCTTGCTCTGACATTGCCATCTTGTAGTTATTTGTCCCCCATCTAAAGAGCAACTTGTAATCAGATCGGGATATTGGACTTCATTATCTGTCACCACACATTCTTAGCACAGAGAATGTTATTAAGTTATAATTGCCTCTGTTTTTCCCTTACGGGAAGATGGAGAACAATAGACGACAATATATGGACTCATTAAGGAAGAAAAAAACCCAGGTTGACAACAGGCATAAAACTGTCAAATACATCAAGGTTCTGGAGACAAAACTTTTATTTCCATTTGTGGTGGTTTTTAGAGCCTGATGGGCCCAGGACATTTAAGGAGCTCATGGAAGTTGGGCTGAGCAGCTGCACGGTGCTGGCTGGGCTGAAACCACGACACCACTCAACACAGCCCACATTGAACTAATAAATGAGGACAAGTTGCATTTTGAAGGTAGCACAACATTTTGTGATTAATTTGTGATTTTATATCAAAATACTGCGTTTTTTATAACCAAATGTGACAACGGAAGATCCACATTAATTGAATAGCCGCAAGTCTTTTTAAAAAGAAAAAAAAAACTAAAAATTCTTGGTTTTGCTTTTGGAATTGACATCACTCTAAGAAATAGGAAATAAATGGCATTACCAGGCATTCTGAGGGAGATTACTTCAATATGTTATGTATGAAATTGTTTAAACAGCAGGTCCCTGAACTGTTGCAATAATTAGAAGTATAACTTGTAGGTGCAAATCTACATTTTTCCCATCCTCCAAAAGATGAAGTTCTGTTCTGTGTTACACCAGGATAAATTACATAATCCAGAGTAAAATGAGTAAGAAGAATCCCACTGTAAATAACCGAAAGGAAAAGTGACACTTAAGAAGGTTTCTCAGTAAAAAGTTTCTGATCATCTACCATTAGGAATTTTACAGGCAAAGAAAGAGAACCTGTCACATTTCACTATAGCTGGGGCTGCCTCAGTCTATTCAAGTTCCCAGCGAAGCAGCAATTTGGTGGCAGTTAAAGGAAATATTGAAGCTCAATAACAGACACTGCACATCGTCCATGTTTTCCATTTCAATATTCGGGGTGATCTAAAGATGTTGCTGCTGCAGGAGCTGAGGAGGAGCCCAGGTGAGCATCCAGCAGCATCCTCCCATCATGAGCAGTGCAGAGCCCAGAGGGTCTCCAGGGCAAACTGGGTCCAGACCCTGCCTCTCATTTTCCTACCCCCACCAAATGAGGTGTCTCCCTCTGTGGAGAGGAAGCAGATGCCATAAAACAAGTTATGTTGATGCTTTGCCATCAGGAAATTTTAAATTTGCCATACAAATCCTGCACAGTTCCTGTATGGCTTCTTTAAGTCTTCAGAGAGGTACCCAGCCCTTAAATATATTGTATTATATTTCCACTTTATAGCGTGCTATAGATTTTTTGTATTAGCAATAACTAACTGCATTGTGAAAGTTATTGAGGGAACAGCTGCAGAATTTGAATCCTGTATGGGAATGAATTGGTGCTTCTGTCACAGGGGAAGGAATAAAAAGTGTTTGGGGCCTCAGGGAAGTTTCAGTGAAAGAACAACACTAAAATAATTTCAATTGTTACCTTTAGGTTTCGGTCCCAAGCCCAAGCCTTGCTGCTCTGAAGTAATGCTCCACATTGTCTGCAGGCTCCAAGTGCTCCTTCTCCGAGGCTAAATTTACTCTGTTCTGATTTTCCCACCCCCGAAGGATCTGTACTAGATACTGCACAAATAGCTGCTGAGGTTTGGGCTGCATGGCCCCTGGTAGAGCACTCTGAATCCGACATGGACAGGAAACATCGTGTCAAGTGTCTCCTTTTCCTTTATCCTTATCACCACAGCAGGATCATCCTCACTCAGGCTCGTGTGACGAATGCCCACAAATACCTGCAAGGTAAAAAACAGTCTGTGATAAGCAGAGACACAAAACCAGTGGTTGAGCCACGTTGGGGATGCCAGAAGCAAATGTAATAGAAAAATTTGCTGTATTTCATAGAAAACAAATGGTGTTCAGCTGTGATCATCATGAAGGCTGATATTACATTTACCAGTCTGAATCACAACCCACCCTGCTGAAGTGCACGGCGTGAAGCAGAGTCAGCAAGAAGGAAATAATGATTACACAGCCTGAAACTGAGATCTGCCTCTGTGCACAGAGCTACAGCATCTTCATTCTGCTACCACACACTGAAAAAAGAAATATCCACCAGTGGTCAGAGTGTTTTGTTCTGTCACCAAAAACCCATGAGCACAGTTACAGTCCAGCCCACAGCCAGTGGATTGCATTCATAGGTAATACTGGTGTGTAAAATCACCCATAGGTGTGAGATACATAAGGATAAAAAGTCATCTTTCTTAAGAGATCTTATACAACTACATGAATAAATATAAATACAAATTATTTAAAGCAATGCTTAAAACGAAAATTTTTGATGGCTATTTCTGTGTACACTACCTTTACTATTGCTCAGTTCTTCCTTTTCCTTTCTAAAAGATCCTTATTTTGATAGGAACATCAGAAAGGACCTGAGACTCTCAGCTTTTATCAGGTCATTTCCTGCATGCAGCAGAATTGCCCATCCAGTGTTTCTCAGAAGGTGCAGAGTCCTTTAGATGCTGATTGTACAGCAGCTGGTTAATGGTGTTATGCTCCTTATTGCTACCATTCACTCTTTCATCAACCTGTTCAGAAAAGCAGAAAGCAGATCCAAGTTACCACTTTGAACCATTTCTCATATCAGTGTTCAGACATTTTAGATAACCTTTTTTTCTCTTTGAGAAGGGGCATAACAATCATTGGTTCAGCTGGAGCTGAGCCACCTTCATAATTATAAGACAAAACATCACAAACCAATTGGCATTTCAGTGTAGCAAAATCCCAATTCTGGCATTCGGGAGTGTTTCCTCGGAAATTGGATACAATACTTCTGGGATCGGTTTATTAAATTTGTCCCACATAGACTCTGACCTTTCAAAACACAGAAAAGATCACGTGGCAAATCACTCTCAGGAGTCACTTTTATTTTGGCTCTGACCTCTCCCTCTGACCTTGGGAGAAATGTTTTATGTAGAGACAGCAGAACAGCTCTATTTCTTTTATTCTTTGAAAGGAGAGAAACAATCATTTTTGAATATTCATACAGCTCTCTTTAAATATATATGCAGAGCAGACTATTGCATGAGACTTCTATAATCCTTGATCATTTACCATACAGGTCAGTGGAAAACATCCATAATTTAGATCCAATTTCCATCTTTGCAAGCCCAGAGAACACAACTTCTGACACTGACTTGTGTTAAAAAAGGTAGAATATGAGATGCTATTGTTCATTTATAGGGCAGCAATTATGCATGGAACTATTTCACTGGAATTCTACATTTATAACTTCTGCTTTCCTTCTCTTTGAATGTATTGATTTTATCAAGTATTACAAATGGCCCAGACAGCCTGCCGTGGTTAGGGCTGTACAGTTATTTGTGTAGCTTCTTTTGGGTTCCTTGTAATGGTTAAATTTTAATTATTGCAGCTGGAATTACCTTCCAGAAATCTCTCCCATGATTTCTGAAAGTCTGGGCTGATCTGTTTCCAGGAAGGAAATAATAACTCTGAGCTGATTATATCAGGACATATGCAAGGCTTTCCCTTGGCCCTTGATTTGGAACAGAACTGCAAAGTTGATGGGATGAATTGTAGTGCAATTCACAGGAGAGATTCCTGAATTTGTCCTAATGAGAAGACATTCACATTTTACACAGGTAAACCCCTAAAAATTGCCAATTTTACAATTGCTAACCTTTCCTTTGGAATTTCCTGGTAATGTTTCAAATTCTGTCTACACTGAGCAGGAGCCAGAAGCTGTCGCAGGCCCATGAGACATGCAAGGCAGAAGATAAATGGATACACACATATACCAAAAGAATAACATGTATAAATAATAAAATAACTAATTAATATACTAATTTTCTTGCAATGATGTTAGAAAACCAAGTATATTAATGAATAATATCAACGGGAAAAAGAGAAGAAGAGAAGAAGGAAAGGAAGAAGAGAAAGCATGCTGGTTGTTTTGGTGCAAGAACTGAAAAGAAGTTGTAAAATCACAAGATGGAGTCAGAAAATACAATTTATTCCAGGTATCAGAAGGCATCAGCAAACAAAATCACTGACAAATCAAACACAGGTGTCAAAAAAAAATCGTTGTATTACCTTGTCATCCTGAAAGACATAAGTTTTTCTAATATGAGCAAAATTTTCTAAAGATGTTTTTGGTACATTTTCCACTGAACACCCAGAACATGTTGAGAACACAACACATGCATAAAAATGGATCCTTTGCTCATCCTCCTAGAAACCTCTGCTGAGGTGGACATGTACAGAATGCAGCCATGAGGAAAGAACTGCAAAGGAGCCACTTGAGGGTGAAGATCAGTAAAATTCAGCTGTTTTTATTGTGTCTGGGGCTCTGCCACCCGAATTTATGGAGGACTTTGAGTCCCAGTATCCATCACAGACAAATGCTGCAAAGATAGAAGATGGAACTGTGTGTTCCAGTACAGCACATGAATTTTTTTCCTTGCATGGAACTATTTTGCTTTTTTTGCTTTCCAATATAATGACAATAATCTGTAGTTCCTTATCCCCATGTCTTCAAACCTGATTTTTAAAAGCTCCTCAACACGGCATTGTTACACCGACACACAGACTGGGTTCTTTCAGTGCCTCTGTTCCAGCCAAAGCACAAATCACAGGCATGCCAGAAGCCCACAGATAATCTCATTAATACGTGTGAGTGTTCTCCTGTGCCTTTGTGTACATCTGTGCTTCTGCCCAGATCAGACATTGCCTAGCAGTGCTGCGACGGTCAGATTTTATTCTTCCTCCCCGAAATTGTCATGCTGAGAACAGCTCAGGCTGCAGACTGATCCAGCCATTCACATCTGATTCCTGAGTTGCCGGTCATGAGGAATCACAATAGACATTTGTTTGATGGGAAAATCCAAATATATTGGGGAAATGCACACTGTGAGCACGTTTCATTTGACTGTTTCCATCAGAGTCGGTGCCTTTTAATTAGGGGGATGCCTGAACAAACACAGCAATGTTTGCTGGAGCTGATAGAAAAGATGGCTCTACCTAAAGTACAACACTGCATCGAGCAATATTAGTGAAAAGCAAACATCCCAGTCTCTCAGTCCCTGCTCTCAGCTGGAAGATGGAATTTTGACTCTCTGGAATTATGAATCTCTGCTTCAAGGAGAGAAGGAGAACTGGAGTGAGCCCTCCTGAGCCCACACAGCTCAGCTGCTCCTCTGCTGATTTGCACTCCCCAGTTCAGCTCAGCCTTGGCTCCAACCCACCTACATGCAAGGCTGCTCTTCTGAGGTGGGAAAAATGTCCCACTAAACCCTGTGCTGACTGACATTCCCTACTGATCCTAGGTGGGAGGTACAGGTGAGCACATCCTTCAAAACTGAACCTGAAACAGACACAGCAAGCTGAGAAGAGATGTGAGAGTGGTGGAGCCCTTGGACTCTGAGAACTACAGCAGAAGCTGGCTTTAAATCAAGAAATCATGTCAGATGGTGCTCGTTCTTCTAAGCCTTCCACTCTCTAGGCTGTTGGATTTGCACTTTACTTGCTATTATTACTTTTTTATTAGGAAAACTTAAATCCTGTTGAGAAGAGCTTATTTAGGTTGAGCTGTTGCCTTTAGCTTCAGAACATTAAGTCCTGACAAATGCTTCTTTTGATGTCTGACACCTGTTTGTTTGGCATTTCCCACTTTCAGGAACCCACTAGACTATAATAATACTCAGCACAGCAGAAGTAAAGAGAATGAATTAAAGCAGAAATGCTTTCAGACGTGAAAGAGCAGTACAAAAGAACATCCCTCTGCTCAGTAGTTTTGAGAGGACCTTAGAGGAGCTCAGCTCCAAGCTGTATGGTTTTCTTTTCCTGTAATGGGATTCTAATGCCCATGAAGCAACTCAGAGCAGCAGCCCAAGAGACCAGAAAATTCTGTCTCAAAACAGCAGGAGAAACTGAGTTTCTTTGCAGATTCTTTTACAAGTAGAGAGAAATATCCTTATTTTCAGACCAAATATCAGGTATCTGCTCCTTTTATAATTGAAGAGTTGGAGAATGATAGTTCATAAATACTCAGAGATGGGACTCTGTTAGATTTTCTTTTATATATGGCTTCATGAGGATTTTGATGGTGAGTTCTTCAAATAATGATTTATCAGTCTGGGGGGAGCATTCATTTATAAGAGAACCTGCAGCTCATTTAAACCAATGAGGGAAACTCTTATGAACTCTCCCTAAACTCAGAGCTGACCCACAGGGGAAGACTCAACATTTATTTACCTCTGCCACGTTCTTAGACGCCACACCTATTGCTTTGATTTTATTCACCAGAGCTTCAGGTCAGAATTTGCAACTGAAATTGAGTAATATGTTCATTAGGAACTGGGTGTTTGAATTAATTCCTTAAAAAAATCCACCTCATCTGGATATTTCAAAACCTGCTTTTAATCTTACAAAATGGATTCTATGCAGACAATATTTTTTTCTCTGGCCAACTACACAATCAGTCTCTTTTTGTTCAAGATTCACCATGACGGAATATATATACCATCATGTCCTGAAAACTGTGAGAATCTTAAACAAAACCTATTAGATTTATTTCATTAAAGAGATGACAAAAAATCCTTTCAAAACTAGATTACAGGGAGCACTGCAATGATTCTTAAATTCTATACTAAAGAAGTGGCTAAAATGTATAAAACCCATTTAGAATAGTTTCATACCACAGCAAACTTTGCAATCAAACTGCCTATCCTTCAGGAGTGTATTTTTTCAGCAGTTTTAGGCAGTGGTTATACCTGCTGGGGAATCTGTTGGCAGCGCTCTATCCTTTTCAACAGCACTCAGCACATTCTTTATAACACTGGCTTCATCTTTTCCCAAATTTTCTAATCTGAAATATCCCACACAAGGCTCTGCCTTAGAAGGACATTTTGGTGAAAATTCATCTCCAGTGCTTCAGGTGATTCCATAAATAAGATGAAAGAGCAAATGAATTTGTGAAAAAGACCTACAAGTAGTCAGAGGTGCAGAGCTGGGCTTCCCAGCCAGCTGCTCCAGAGAAAACACAACTCCTCGTGGCACAAGCTGCTCCCACAGCCCCACAGATCCTGTAGTTACACATCTTTAACCAGCCAGGTTGTGCAGAAGGAAAGGAGAAATAAACCTTTTCCCCGTGCAGCTTTATCTCAGCAGCCTCTGGGGCCGTGCGCTGCCCCTGCTGCACGCACAGGGCGTCTCTGCTCTCCCTGGCTGCGGGCTGGGCAGGGCTCCTCGCTGGGGACAAATCTGGGGGTGCTCTCACCCCGGGACCCCAAACACAGCCCTGGGAGCTGCGCTACACAACAGATTTCCGTCTGAAGGCTCCCCCTCCACCACCCCTGAACAGGAACTTGCCAGTCCTCAGTTTTTGAGCCTATATATTTATACACATGGAAAGGTCACTGTTATTTATGTGGGTAGATGTGAAAAGTGTTTTCTCTTAGTTAGTAGCGAGCAAATTTTAAAAATATAATGATTGGAATATTATAGAAACATACACAGATATACACACTTACATAAATATAAATATATAGATATATACATTTGCAAGCTAAATATCAGATCTTCTATAGATATCTGAAAGCTTTATGTAATTAAAATATATTATTATCTACCTGCTAACTATGACTGGTTGTATCTGCATCGCTGCAAGGCCAATTTTATTATATAGGTGGGTGCTTCACCTTTTATTTAACGATGGCAGGCTTTAGCTGGTGGGTTTAGATTTACATTGCTGGACAAAGGACTTAAAGCAAATTACATCTCTTAATTAACTGAGTGATCCATATTGCATTTCATGCCTGAATAAATATAATTGAAACAATTGAAATCATATTAGCAACGCAGAAAATAATCAAACTGGCTTAACTCTTGGTAAACACTGATCACTTTCCTGATATTGCAACAAAAATGGAACACCAGCAGTGCTATAAAGCACTAACATCCGTGTTGGTGGATTTACAGCCCAAAGTACGATTCTGTTTCCAGCTCTGTAATTTCCTAGAAGACAGGCCCAAAATCATACTCAAAGCAAACAGCAATCGTAACTAACAGAGACATTTCTCATACACCAGCCCTTACCAGAAGGCTTTGGAATACAAAATTAGTAATCAACATTAATCTTTTCTAGAGGAAAAAAACAATCGTGACTTAAAAAAGGTAATCTACAGACATATGAGTAATTATGTTATTTCATATTTCACAGGTTGAGGCTTCACACTCACAGCTGAAGGCAGTGGGTTACTCACAGAATCCCAGAAAGGTTTGGGAGGGAAGGGACATTAAAGATGATCCCATCCCACCCTTGCCATGTCTGGGACAGTTCCACTGTCCCAGGTGCTCCCAGTCCTGTCCAGCCTCGCCTGGCCACTTCCAGGGATCCAGGGGCAGCCACAGCTGCTCGGGCACCCTGTGCCAGGGCCTCACAGGGAGGAATTTCTTCCTAATATCATTGCAAACCTGCCCACTGTCAGTTTCAGGTCATTTCCCCCATCCTGTCCCTCTATCCTTGTCCCCAGTCCCTCTTCAGCTCCGCTGGAGCCCCTTTAGGCACTGCAAGGTGCTCTAAGGTCTCTCCAGAGCTCTCTCTTCCCCAGACTCTCATCATAAACTGTTCTTTGGCTGTGCCAAGCTGGCTGCAGGCTCAGGCTCTGCCGAGCTCCTGGGGCTCCCAGCAAGGAGCCAAGTGAGTCCTGCAGCCCCTCAGCAGGAGCTGGAGCTGCTCTTTGGGGTGAGAAGCTGCTCAGCTGTTTCTGGCTGCTGTGGGAAGCCCTGGCTACCGCAGAATTCCTGAGGGATTCACAGCTCCATCATTCACCCAAGGACTCGGCAGTGACTTGGACTGCTGCCCTGGGAGAGAGGAGGCACAGAGCATGGGGATAAATGGCCTTTCCTCAGTGATTAGGAAGGCTGCAGGTGGGCTGACAGCTGAGAGAGATCAGGAGCTGGAGCTTGGTGAAGGTGCAGGGGCAGACAGAACAACAGCAGCTCGAGGCAAACACCTTGAGGCACTGAATAAGAGGAGGTGGAAAGCAGAGAAACAGCTGGGAGGTAAGAGAGCATTTGGGGTGATGGTTACCACAAAGAGCCATGCTAGCTAGGGGCAGTGGGCTGTATTTTAAAACACTTTTGGAGCTGACACTGTCTGTGAGGGCTAATGGACAAGGCAGGAGGGGACTCAAACAGCAGCAATGCTTTTATCTCCTGCCACAAGTTTGTTTGAAGATTTTTTATAGATAAACATGTCATCTCTGATTTTTTTGGTACATTATTTTTCAAGAATTTCAGTTTGCACAACACCTAAATAGGCTACTCTGCATATGTATTATTCATGTTTACAGTTTTATGTATCAGTACTTCAGTGTATAAGAGTTGTACAACCAATTTTTACCTTGCAGAGGACATTCTCAACTGATAGAAGGGCTACACACAAATTCAGCAAAAATCCATTTTGCATTATAGAAGGTATCAAATATTTCACTTGCTAGAAACCATTATATTAGTGAATGGGGATTATCACAATATATCAAAAGGGAAACTTAAAAAAATATATAGTGTGAAACTATTTGCGAAATCTAAATCAACGTCATCTAAAAGAGACCCCAGAAGTTCAAACCAATTGATCCAAAAGTAGTTTAAAATCAGTGTCATACTTTGCCTATCATGATCATTCTGCTGAGTCTTAGTTCTGTGGCTGTATTTCAATGACATAACTAGAGCTAAGTACTTTGTAATGAATAATTTATTTCACCAATTTTTCCTCCTTTTTTTTTCTTTCTGTGACATATCCATGAATAAACAGATCACAATTCTCTTTATTCCTAATTCAAAGTTCTCTGACAGTCCCTCCTCTACCAGCTTCCTTTTACAGTGTTCCATGTACATTCCAGATTTTGAATTTGAGGAGGGTTGGCATCAGAGCTCTGTAGTTTCCCTGTGCGTGGTCATACCCCATTGTTTCTATTCCCCAGTTGGACTCTTCTGAAGTAATTGGGTGTGAATGTTCATGGAGAATAAATTAGAATTGGCTTTTTTTGTGATCCTGAATGTAAAACCAACTCTCTCTGTGCATTGGCACCAATAAAATGCAGAAGAAACTCCACAAAAAACTGACACACAAAAGGCACGAGCACAGCTGAAAGGAATGAATTTAAAAATTCATATGAATATTCATTGGATTTTTTTCCAGTGTGTTCTCCAATTAGATGGTAGGAAAACAACTTTTTCTCTTAGTGGATTCAACTTTGGACAGTTCACCTGCTCCTGATGAGGCCACTGGGAAAAATTTAGTGGTTGAAAGGAAGGACAAGCTCATGGTGTTCCTCATTCTGGAGTTCAGTCAGTCTTTTCCTGGCCCCAAGCCTAAATGCCTCTCTTTTCTGTATCGGAACTTGAAGCTTTTTGGAAGACTCAAGCTGAAAGGTGAAGCACAGCAGTTTCCTCACGGGGAGGAGGAGGAGAACACCCTCCCTGTGTGCACTGACACTGAGGCAGCGTTTGCTGCTGCAGAATCATCAGCCAGGGAAAGCTGGGACTGACAATTCTGAGCCAGCTGTGAAGCACAGATTCCAACACCCCACAGCAGGAGGCAGAGCTGAAACACAATCCTGACAGGAACCACGGGGGCTCCCCCATTTCCTACATCCATAACAGGAGCCATGGAGCTCTCCCCATCCCCACAGGCCTGACAGTAACCACGGGGGCTCTCCCCACTGATCCCTGACCCCAACCATGGGGGATTTCCTCATCCCCACATGCCTGACAGGAGCCATGAGAGCTCTCCCCATTCCCGCCATCCCTCACAGCCATGGGGGCTCTCCCCATCCCCACAGCCCTGATAGGAACCACAGGGGCTCTCCCCATCCCCACAGCCCTGACAGGAACCACGGGGGATTTCCTCATCCTCACAGCCCTGACAGGAACCACGGGGGCTCTCCCCATCCCCACAGCCCTGACAGGAACCATGGAGCTCTCCCCATCCCCACAGCCCTGACAGGAACCACGGGGGCTCTCCCCATTGATCCCTGACACCAATCATGGGGGATTTCCTCATCCCCACATCCCTGACAGGAGCCATGAGAGCTCTCCCCATTCCCCCCATTCCTCACAGCCATGGGGGCTCTCCCCATCCCCTCATGCCTGCCCAAGCGAACAGAGGCAGCCTTAGACTACTTTGACAGTTATCCCTCTTTTGATAGATGTCTAAGAGACTAAAAAAGTCAAAATCCATACCAAGAGAGGTCTATGCTACTGAATATAATATACCCTGAGCACAAAGTAAGTTTAAAGGTAGAGAAAGTATCACAGCTGGGATAAAAATTGAACTCAGAAGTTACTTTCTACAAGCAGAAGTGGTGCTTAAGGCTGCCCTGCATTAGTACATTTGGAGCACATTGTTTCCTAATCTACTCCCAAGAAATGTTTAGGGATTTTATTAACATAAAACAAGATAGTGAGAACAAATTTGATATCAATTAACATACTAATTAAATGTCACTTAGTAGTTTTAGCAATTACTTGATATTTAATTAACCACTTGAATACCTTGGGAGATCCAGATTATTGTACTTGTAATCAGAGGGCAATTCTTCTGACCCTGTGGGTATATGCTGCATGTCAAACAATCTGTAGATAGCAACAAAAATAACTTTCTGCACTGTGACCCCAGGTACGTGGAGCTGCTGTGCACCCAGGAGATTAATTTACTCATTTGAAAGAATTAAGTATCAGTTAAAAAGCTTAACATACCTCGAGTGATTAGGGACCTACATGAACAACATGAACATCCTACAAAATATCAATTATTTTCGTTCAGGACACATTTTAAATTCATACTGCAAAATCGTCTTGGCATTTATAAAACTTGTATCCTCTGTCAGGAACTTTTTTTTCAGCGAAGATTTACAAGGATTGGAGAGCAAGAAGACAAATATTTTTAGCAAAAAAAAACAAAAAAAACTTAAAGAGGGTAAATATGTACCTGACATTTTCCTGGACTGTATTCACGCAGAGGCACCCATTTTGAATAATAGAGATTTTCTGGTGAACCATTTATTTATGGTTTGAGGGGAGAAAAAAATCTTAACCACTCCCAAGCCAGGGATGATCTGGGTGTTGCTTTGCCCTCTTCTACAGGTAAATTCTTTCCTCCTGCTGCTTCTGGAGCAGCCTTGGTGTTGCTCAGCTCGTGCAGACAAATGGCACCGTGCTGCCAGGACAACCTGTAATCGTGTCACACTGCAGCCACAGAACCAAGGATCCTCTTTTTCATATCCCCCCTTCTCTACATGGACATTTCCAACTCATAACTCTCATTTCTGGTCTCGTGTTTGTAAACCCAGCCACCTCCCCACTGCTTTTGGTTGTGTTCTCTACTGCTGTGATATTTATGCTTCCATTTGTGCCTGTGTGTGTCAATATGGAGAAACTGGGCAGAAGAGCTTTTCTTTGCCTTTGTAGCTCTTTCCCATTTGCCATAAAAGAAAAGAGAACTTCATTCATCTGTAAAAGAAACTTTTTACTTTCTGTGTGTTTTCAGTTATTTTTTTTTCAGTTCTTGGCTCTGTCTCATTCCTATACTGATTAAAGCTTTTCATTTATGATGCACCTTCAGATTGCTCTCAAATCAGTGACCTGTCCCTCCCACTGCACCAGAACCAATCTAAGTCTCTACTGGTCTCTTTGAAGTAGAAATAGAGAAGGAATCCTCCTTCCTCCTCCATGTTCACCTATCAGCCCCCTTCCACGGCTCCTGACACACCATTTATTAAAATCTTTCCCCTTTTTGCTTTTGTGTCTCTGTCTCCCTTGGTTCTCCTGAAAAACCTCTAATTTATCCTTCAGATGTTATTTATCAGACTTCTTTCATTTAAGGATGGCAACTGCATGGATTTCTTTCAAGTTCCTCTGGGGCCCTCTCTTGACATAGCCCATACCAAGGAGATTGAAAATTGGATACTTCAACTTTAAAAAGGGTTTTGTTACAGTTTTAAGTGCATGAAGTGAGTTATCTCATTCACAGTTTACAAAGGATGTCTTAACTATAGTTTTTTAGAGTAGATTTAAAGGAAATAGAGAGGGTAGTCTGGCATTTTCTGAGCTTAATTCCACCCCACTGGAATTTAAAAAGAAAATAATATAAACAAATCATTGAAATTTTCATGTTAAATGTGACCATATCCATATAAATGCAGTTCTGATTAAGGGGTTTAAAAGAAACTTCAGGTAATTCAATCTGTAGGTTTTGGATTTAAAGTTCCACAGTACAGTACAAGCTAACCAAATGTTTTGAGGTTTTAAGTATAAATTACTGTCTTTTAATTAAGCTTTTTTCATAATGTAAAGACTGTAAAAAGCAAGTTCCAAAATATGGATTTTTAAGCCATGCTTGATGTAAAGTGAAATTTGCTTTGTTTATACCCCGGTCTTGGTTCACCCTGAGCAAAGGAACAGTTCTCCATGACGTGGCAGGAAATGCCCTGAGCAGAGGCTCATTTATTTACATCTTAAAAATACCACTGAAGTGCAGAATGAAGAGAACAAACTTGAACAAACTAATTAAGAAGTTATCCATTGTTTACCGTGATTTGGTTTAATTTGTGTTGTTTTCCCTCGAGGGAATCCTGGCACCCGTGCTGCAAGAGGAGTGACCAAAGCACTGCTGAGCTGCCCTCTTGGGAGGACATTGAAATGAAATTATTTACATCAAAGCCATGTCTGCTCTCCAGCATCAAACACAAGAGATTGGAAGCTTTAAAAACCCAGTAATAGCCCTAAGTAATATTGCAGTACTTTAGCATCTGAAAATGATGTCCTTCTTCAAAGAAGAGAATTTGGGGGCATATTTTCCCGCTATTCTCAATGTTGGGAAACATAAGCAAATTCAGAAATTAGCAACAAAAACATAAGTGGGAGAAAACAGTAATTTAAGTAAAAAAACCCTAAACACCTCATTCTGCCACTGCACTTTTGGCCATTACATTTCAAATTGCTTTACCAACGAGATCATTGTGACAGCTGACAATTTTCTTGCACGGTTCTGTTGGCACCAGCACAGACCTGGGAGCAGAGTCAATCTTTAAAAATTTCTCTTCTGTGTTCCAAATGTTTCCACCAATATTTGTCAAAGATTTCTGACCATTCAAGCTTTACCCCTATTTTATTGTTCACATGCCATGTCACCAAAACCTTAAACCCTGTATTCAGCATCTACAGACATTTCTACGCATCTCAAAAGTATTGATTTTAAGAATTGGATATTTACATCATAAATTGAAAAAAAAGGAAATCTTTCCCACAATTTAGGGATGATTTTGCCAGATTCACTTTGCCATCAAAGCAATATTTATGGATAATAATATAAATGTAATAATTTTTTATCTAATACCTCTCTATTTTGCTTAAACCTGTATTATCAATATGCTTGTACTGTAATGATATACTATGAAAGAAAAAAAAAATTACATTAAAATTACCACAGGGGTTGAGGATTTTGTCTGGAAGAAAGAAAAATCAGTCTTTAATCAAAAAAGGCGCAGTTACAAAAGGATTAATTTTGGATCAGAACATATCATGAGTTAGATATTTTTCTGTCCCAGCTGAGAGTAGTAATTGGAAAATCACAGTTTACACAAAAAAATAATTATTTTCTTATGATCTGCCTTTCTTTCATGAAGTCTTGCATCTCCATCACTCAGTTACAATCTGAGAGATTAGGGACTCAATATACACTAGATTAAAGGTCACCCATTATGACAGACAGGATTTAATTGCAATATTGACATAAATTCCTTATGAACCATCAGCTTAAAGCTGATCTACACACCCAGCATACTAAAAAGGGCTGGAATACTCATTACTTGCACTATGGGAAAAAGTCTAGCAGGAGCCTAAATCCAGAGCGAACCTCCTTCTTTAAAAGGAGAAAATTAGGAAATGTTGGTGGTTTAAAATTTGCAGATTAAATCTTACTCCATTACAGAGAGTAAAAGTTAGCTTGATTGCACTGCTGTAAGAACTTCCTAGGGGAAATTAAACTTGATAATCTCAAGGTGTTTCCCAGAAGACCCCATGCATTCGGTAATGTTCATTATAGTCTGCAGAACACCAGCCAGAATTTCAAGTGAGGACTCCTAAGGTTTAATCAATATAGACATTCTGAATTGCTCACAGTATCAAGGCCTGATTATGAAACAAAGATGCAGTGAGGAGGGGAGCCACAGCGCTTCAGGGGGAGCTTGTTTCCTGGGTTAACTGGTGGGATCACAGCAGAAGGTGAACAGTGACAGCCAAACCTCCAAAACCATTTTGGTAGAAATGTCACCAGTGCCTTGTTGGGCCTCTGGGACTTCAACAGCTCGGCCTGCTCTCAGTGAATAATTCTTAAAACCAGGTAGAAAATACTTTGGAGATTACTTCTTACAAGACTTAGAAACCTATATACTTTTAAAAGCAATTAAAAACTTAACTATTAAAATAAAAGTCTAAATGGTTCCTTTAGAAGATCATGGAGAGCATGAAGATTTCCATTAGAAAAAATAAAAAAACAAAACAAATGAAAAAATTATCTATCTGCTACCTCTCCATGTTTTAAAGCAATAAATAAAGGAACATACAGCCTAAACTCATATTGGTGCTCGCTATCATCTGGTGATGTACTCATAACGAGCAAAGGACAGAAATGGCACATTAACAGTTCAAAGCACAAAGAAAATAAATCTTCACTTGTGATTAAATGAGTTTGCAGCATCTGTGGTGTCTTTAGACACGAGAAATTGCCAAATTGCCAATTGCAGAAATAATCCAGCAGGTTTTGGAGCTGCTAAGGAAAAGCTGCCTGAGAGCAAATGATTTTAGCTGAACTGACCCTCTTAAATCTTCAGTAACCTGGACAAAGATCAAGAGGGTTTTTTAGGACTAAGGGAAGGACCTGGAATTTTAAATAAAGCGTGGCTGGAAATATTTTTGGAGTGAGCCAGGACAGGATTTATGGTTCTTGTCCATCTGGTGCTGGCTAAGTGGCATCTATTCAGCACAAAAGAGAAATGATGCCCCTGATTTTACATGGCTTTGTACATCTTCCCATTCCTTTGATATACAAGGGATACTCGAGCCTGAAAATTCAAACAACTCTATCAATAGGAACCTAGGAGATGGGTATAAATTAAACAAAAATTCTGAAGAGCATTGTGGTAAAAAAAAAAAATGTTTCAGAGCCATTAACTTTTTGAGATAACTGGGATCTGATGGGAACCAGGCTCTGCAGGGTTCATCCAATTTCAAGGAATTATTGCTCTTCTCTGCCACACATCTGTCCTCCATGGTTCTGGTCTTTCTCTGACTCCTGAAGGAGGATCTGGAAGGTGAATTTTGGGTTTCAGACCATGAGGATAATCTCCACTGCCTTCTGATGTGCTGGAAGTAAAAGGGGTCCCTCCATTCTGTGTTTGGGTACTTTTCCTGGATGCTTAAATGGAATTGAATAAAGTCAGTTTTAGTGACTACATTACTCCTATTTTCTGAAGGAGTAATTCAGAAATTTTTATTTTAATTTAGGTAATAAATATAAAATTTTAAAAAACAAAATGTATATTAAAACTTTATTATATTTGAATGAAGCTGATGTTAATAATTTCCAAGACCTAGTCCTTGCTCGTCCTTTTCCTGTGACTTTGGACTAGAAAATTATGACTTGGATAATTACAAAGTCTGAGCTACTTCAGAAAAGAAAGTATAAAATGTTCTGCTGAAACTTTCCTAGACAGCACAGTTGGAACTGGGGGTCATTGTGTTCAAGAGAAAATAAATTCTGCTGAGCTGGTCTCAAGAATAAGGAAAAGAAGATGAGTAACTGAACTTGAGGATCAGAAGGCAGCAGTAGTTCTTGAACTGAGAAGGAGTTTTCTATGTCAGTGAGAAGAGCTCAGCTCATCTGGCATTTGGACTCCTTGGTCAGGGTTTCTCATGAGTGCTGACCAACATTTTAATTGTCACTAAGAGAAGACAGATCCTAATTGTGCCTAATACCAATACAACAAAATTTTATGAGAAAATATTTGGTCTCTATGAATTAAAAAAGACCCACCCCTCCTTTATTGAAGTTCTAGCTAAACTGACAAAGTAAAAAAAAAACCACCAGAATTAATATCAGCCTCTTGCTTAGCTCATTTTCCATGCACTGGTCGTATAGCTCATTTGTAAATGTGACCTGATCTGACATCCTGAAGGAAATTACTGTTAAACAGATTTAAAAGGATGTGGTAACCTCATTTCTGTATTTTTTCTGCTTTTCTTCTGTTTCCATTGCATCCAGAACATTATCTGGCCATACCCTAGCACATTATCTTGTTCCTTACATTGGGGAGTGCAAACTGAGATTATAAATGGTGACAGGTTGTTTAAAATATGAATGCAGTGAATTCTGAGCTTGCCTCATGATGAATAGCTCAGACATGGTCTTAGAGAGGCTACGTGAGTTACTCAGTTAGGCAATTACTCTTTCTAATCACTTTTAAGAATTGCTTGATAACTTAAAAAGCAATATAAACCTAAGCACCTCAGCCAGCCAGCACCTCATAATGGATTCCCAAAGTACTGAGGCAACAATTACAAGGGTATAGGTATGAAATCTAAAATCAATAACATAATTAACTTATTGAAAATGAATGTTTTACTCCATTTCCTTTCCAGATGAAGCTGTCAATGCAATCTTTGTAAAATAAAGCACCATAAATTTGGCAACCGCTGGAATTTTGAACCTCCATAATCTCTACTGCATTGGGCTTGGTGGCAGGGGAGCTCATAAATTTCAGAATGTTCAGTTTGAAAGTCTTTTATCCAGCTAGAAGTTCCAAGACTAAAACTTTAAAAATTTAGTTAACTATTTTTTAAAATAGAGCTGTAGGTGTACTCTGATGTTCCTTTGACCAATTCATCCCAGTTAATGGCAGGAAACCTCAGTGGAGAGAAAGTATTATCAAGTGTATCAAGTGCTGGAGTCTGTTACAGAAAAAAACAGAATTTTTCTTTCTCAGTCAAAAAAATGAAACTATAAATATATTTGGATAAACTCTTTATGTGCTTCTTATAAAAGCTGCATATTTAAAAATGTACCACATACACAAATACTATTTATATAGACACATATATAAATACACTTATATTTACTTAGATGTCAATGAACTTAAATTTAAATATATTATTTAACACTTGCCTTGGAGGAGTTTTTCTGAAATAGCTTTGTCATCACGTCTTTCACTCCTTCAGCACAATGCATGTCTCTGGCAGAGCTGGGATTTGACTCCAGACAAGGAGCTGACTTCCCTTCAGTTGGAAAGTAGATACAGGAATAAATAATTCACATTGTGTTTCCTTCGTGTTTGTTGATAACCCTGTCATTGCAGCTCATAAGATACTTTGAAGATTTTTTTAAATATAAAATTTTAAACCAAGTTAATCACCTTTGTCTCTAATTGCCCACTGGAATGCACATCACTCTTTCAGGAACTATCATCACTGCCAGGCAACATGGGAGGCACTCAGAGCACCTGGGGCTGAGGAAAGGGGACTGGGTGGGTGGGGAGAATTAAAACCTTGGTTTTGGTAGCAAACACAGCCAGGTGAGATCAGAATGAAGATATCTCAACAATTTGTCATCAGAACACTCTGAAAAAGTCTTGCAGAACTGAAAATGAGTTAAGATCTGCTGAGAATTTTCTGTCAGCTTGTTTGTTAGCAGTCCACAAATGCTTTCTGCCTTAAACACTAACCCAGTAATTACTTCCAAAGCAAGATCACAGGGGAACCTGTCTCCAAGAATAAACAGTACTTACAGGGCTGAAATCAATGCTGAGATTTACATTGTCATCTTGAACTTTTCACTCCTCAGACATGTAGAGCTTCAGGTTTAGCAAGCAAATCCAATATTAATTTTGGAATAAAATAAATAATTTCTTCCTGCAGGGAAAGGTGAAATAAATGGGTCAATGCCAAGCATACTCTTTACACACATATTTCTGATAGGGGAGGAATGTGTTGGACTTCAGGGTTAACTGGAAATGGTTTTAGTAATAGGATTGGTAAAAACATCTTCAAAATTCATAACAAGTAAGAAAAATGAAACCAAAACCCATCCTAGACTACGTTTCTTACCATCAGCCTGTGAGAAGAAAAAAAAAGCGAGTTGGTTATTTCAGTACCTAAAAAGTTGTGATTTATAACCTGCTTGTACAAGAGCTTGGGAAACCACTCTGAAAACAGCAGGCTTTTCCCATTTCAAGGCACATGGAAGAAAGAGTGGACAGAAAAGAACTCTTACATAAAAAATATTAAATATTATGGAAAAAACCCCACAAACTTATGAGTTGGCTATATTTTTTTTCACTTGGGCTGATGCAAATTAGTAGCACTTCAAGGATTTCCGCTGCTGTAAGATGAGTAGTCAAGGTCAACTAGCACAAACAAAAACAGCAGAAACATTTATAGTTTCACCTTTATTAGGAAGAAAAGATAAAACTATTTATTATATTAAGGAAAAAAAATTACAGGTCTATGACTACTCATTTTACCAATTTAAGCTCATAAATAACATTAAGCAATAGATCCAACATTGTGATTCAGGGAAGGAAGTGAGGAATTGATTTAACTCTTGGAAAATTCTGTCGCTGTTGGCATGCAAGTCTGGCACTCCAGACACGAAATGACCATTGTGAGTGATTTCCTGAATTCAACTCCATGGGATGCTGCAGAACTGCTTTTGAACAGATTAAAAATAACACATCAGTTTTCACAACCAAGCAATCCAGGCACCATTCTGGGGCTGTGGACCGACAGGCACAGCTCATTTCCCTTCAGCTGAGCCCTTCTGTGCCAAAGCTGGGCAGCGCTGCCACGACTGCCTGCTGGAGGATGGCTCCTGGCCTGGGTTCATCCCCAAACTGCTCAAGCGTGGTTGAGTGGCTGCCACTCAGGTCCTGATGAGTGGAAAACCTGCCAGCATTTAACGATTGACCAGCATGGATGGAGAGCTCACGGGCTCCCGTGGATGCAGCCCTCACACCCAGCAGAGGCACAGCCATTTTAGGGATACCCAGCTTTTGCTCCAGGCCTGGAATCTAGTATGGACCTCCACCTGTCAGAAAGGGCTTTAGATGTGAAGGTGAAACCTCAGATACCTGTTATCCAAGTTAGATAGGCCTTGAGGGAAAAAACAAACCCCATCATCCTGCTGCAGCGAGCACAGGACTTGCTAATTATTATGACTGACATATCATAATTCAATAACACCTCCTTTCTACACGAAATCAACCCTTCACCGCACAAAACCATCAGTGGGATTCACAAATGATTCCAAACTGTACGAAAGCTTCATTGCTGATCTAATTACGCTCTGCTTCTCACAGCTCTGGGAAGTGCAGAACAATCAGAGCACAGCAGGCCCCAGCGCTGGATGCCCTCCCTCGGCACAGCCCGGCACGCTCCGACAGACAGAGAGAGCACCCTGGAGCAGCAGAGCAGCTCCTCTGCCTTCTCTAAAAGAAAATCTGCTTTTAGGCCGTGCTGTCTGTGGCGTGCCCGACTAGAACAACCCAAAGCAGCTGAAGGTGCAGCCCGGGGAGGTGGTGGAAGAGTCCAGAAGAAGCACAGAAGCTGTGATTGATGTAATAAAGCTGAGGAAGGGGGCAAGTGGGATGTGTCACCTGTGTGCCCTGGAGGCCAGGAGGGACATCCGTGTCCTGGGGGGACAGGACGTTCATCAGGAACAGCAGCAGGGGATGGTCAAGGGAGGGATTGTCCTGAACTGAGGAGGGCTCACCTCGAGTGCTGGGGGCAGTTTTGGGCATCAAATTAAAAAAAAGATAAAAAGCTGTTAGACAGCATCTTAATGAGGGCAATGAGGATGGTGAAAGGCTGTGAGGGGAAGCTGTGTAAGGAGCAGCTGAGTGGCCTGGTCAGCTGGAGAACAGGAGACTGAGGGGAGACTCATCACAATTAAACTCCCTTGTGAAGGGAGAGGAGGGTCAGACACCAACTCTGCCTCTGTGACCAGGGACAGGACCCGAGAGAATGGCCTGAAGTTGTGTCAGGGGAGGTTTAGGTTGGATATTAGAAGATTCTTCCCCCAGAGGGTGGCCGGGCACTGACCAGGCTCCCCAGGGAATGGTCACAGTACCAAACCTGCCTGAGCTCCAGGAGAGTTTGGACAAGAATCTCACATGATGGGATTCCTGGAGTGTCCCGTGCCAGGAGTTGGACTCAATGGTCCTGATGGGTCCCTTCCACCACAGGATATTGTGATTCTGTGAAGGTCAGAGGACAGAGCTGGAGGTCCCAGCTGTGCACTGTGGAGGAGAGAAAAGTATAAAATCAGTAGAAGGCCTTAAGGAGAAAGAGTAGAAGCAGAATGCAGAGTAAGGGGGTCACTGAGACAGAGCTCACATGACAAAGAAATTGGAAGAATTAGACCCAGAAGGAGGGGAAGACAAATCACAAGGAGTGAAATGAGAGAACAGAAAAAATCTGGGGTAAAGGAGACCCAAACAGTGAGGAGACGATGAGGAGAAGAAAAATGAATGAGCAAAAATGAATGAGTAGAACAGAAGTTATGCTTTTGCAGAAGAAAGGCCAGAAAAAAAGAAGGGGAGAAAAAGCAGAGCAATTAATAAAAGGAATGAGACGGTAGGGATGGAGGGAGGGACATGAAAGTGACATAAACCAGCGCAAGGCACACACATTGGAAGAAACAAGCACTCTCTTACTTATTCATAACCCTATATTTTATGTTCTCTTCCTAGCAAGTATCCCAGAGCTCTATAGATAACTTATTTTTGGGGGTGGAGCAGGGAATGGGCTGGCAACATGGTGGTGGTGGTGGATTTACTTCAGCCCTTCTTTCTTCTTGAGTTTCTAGACATATATTTATTGAAATTACTCAAGGTGGTGGCTGGCACTTTTTCAGAAATATCAATACCTTATGTGGAACAGAGAGGAAAAATTTATTAAAAACCCCCAACAAAACCAAAACCGAACAAACCTGAGAAAATGCAAAGAGATATGAGGAAGGGATTGGTGTCATTTGTCAGCCCTTACCAGCAGATTGCAAATATTCAGATCACCAAACGCTTTTTGCTATTTGAATGACATGTGAAACAGAACAGGGATGGGATTTCTCTTTCCTGAATATTGCATTAACACCAGATTAACACTGTCTGATGAAATTCATATAGAAAGAAATGAAAAAAGGCAGCCATTTAAAAATAATTTAAACTAATTCTCACAACTCTCAGATATTTTGTTGAAATTTTTAAGGCCCTGAAGAAACATGTAACATTTTTAGTTTTCCATTTTACCAGTTTCTTTCTATCAGGATGATTTGTCAGAAAATTCTGAGAAAGCAAGGGCAGAACATCAGAAGCTTTTGTATCTTATTGTTAATCACTCTGACAGATGGACTTATAAACCCAGGGACCATTTTGATGAAAACCAGAGCTGAAAAATGTTATTAGCTTGGCCAGCAATAATTGCCTACTAGCATCCATTGATATTAATTTTGGATTCATATTTATGATTCTTTCTACCTGTCCATTTCCAGGGCAGTTTCAGAATGCCCAGAGCACGGCTGCCAGGTTGTTGTTTTACCCAGTATCACATCCTGAGCTTTTACTGGATTCATTTTTCCCTTCAGCAAGTATTTGCTCCTGATGCTTAATTCAGAAGCTTCTTGAATTTGTGCTGAGAATAAAAATACAGAATTGGTTCTCCAATCAGCAAACATTTTCAGTTGCAAAACTATCAAATCAATACCATATCCTCAGCAATCATTTTACTTACAAAAGCGTGATTTTTTTTTTTCAAGAGCTCTCAATGCCCATTTCTTGGCTAATTAGCTGCCTGTCTGCCTTATCCAAGTGGCAGAGTTTAATTCCAAAATTAAAGACTGGAAAAACCCGTGAAGAAGACCTCCAAAAGCAAATTACTTGCATTCAAACAAAAATAAAAAAGTCAGTGCAGCCCTTTCTCCTATGAAAGATTTCTTGTGCAAATCAAAACTCAATGATTAAGAAAATTTTGGAAGGCATTGCTGTGGTGATGTTCTGCTCTTTCAAATGCTTATTGTCACGTTGCCTCCCCTGAAGCTCCGTGAATGAAGGCAATGAATAGCAGCAATTATATTAATGTATAAGTATTTCTTTTGTTTAAAGTTACAAAAAAAAGGCTGCTCAGCCACAGCTGCCTCAGCAAACACTCTTACGGATTTTGACAGAGCTTTTATTCACTCCATCAGTTGGAAAGCAACTTGTCTTACTTGAATGAGGAGGTTCCATCCTTTTCTTCTTCAGCAGTCCCGATGCAGTGGCCAGTTGTTATTTTTATTCTGCGAGGAGCACAACACAGCAAGAACAGCAGTTAAGATGGTTAAATTAATTGCTACTAATGGCACATTTTGCAGTTTCCAGCACTTGATTGAACGAAGGGCTCTAACCCCACATTTTCACTCTGCCTGTGCACTGGGTGAGGATGGATTGCATGAATTCATGTAAGGGAAATCCATTAAGGAGTCCTAAGAGCACGGATATGCACGGAAATACAACCCAGGGAGCAGCAACAGGCTGGGAGAGTAATAGAGGGAATAACCACAGCTAGATTGCTCTGTGTCTGCTGATAGCATATCAGAGGGCTGCCTGAACAGATTGTGCTGTCTGGCCAAGGAGTTCCTGAGGCCTTTTAGATAACTTAGTGCACTGCTCCGTGGTTTTGGCAGAATGATCTCTTCTACAGTAATGAGCTGTGTTTAGAAAGTAGCCTCTTGTTTTGTTCAAGGATAAAATAAAGCAGCAGCTCTCTGCATTGTATTCTTTCAGTTTTGCAGTTGATTTTTTTCTCCCAGTCTTGGTTACCAATAAGAAAAACTTGGTCCAGACTTACAGTGGAATTTAAGCATCCTGCTTGGGGATGGATGATATTTTCAAAAGTGAATTACATGGATAATGCACTTAATTCTGAATAAACTCACTGGCCTAAACATAGGATTCCTGATGATCCTGCCAGCATTTATCTGTATCTTTGCATGCCTAAACATCTCTGTTGATCTAATCTTTCATTTAGGCTTTACTAGAAGCAGAAAATTCATTCCTCTGCAACTCTTCTCTGTTATCTCAAGGATGCAGTGAAATGTCCAACACAATCTGAGAAATACACACAGCAAGCAGCAGAGAATTCAACAAACCTTATTCTGCAGCCTCCCTCATTTAGGCACATTACTATCACTGGGCTAGAACATTTATTTTTTAGCTCATGCATCTTGGGCTTCTGATTCCTTTTCCTGCTCGGGAAGAAAAGCAGGAAAATGTACAGTAAAACATGGGAAGGGGTTGGAAATGATCTTTAAGGTCCCTCCAAACCCAAATCTCTGATTCTGTGATTTGAATATTTCCTCTTTTTTGGTTATAAATAAACAAAATCCTTTACCTTATTGGAAAGCGACCATATATCACCATATACATGACCATAACCATATTGTGATTCCATCACAGGATAAGAAATTTTCCCTGCCTTCGCCGCAAAGGCTCAAAAATGGACACCTAGAAGTTCTGTATGCTTGTTTTACTCAAACAACAGCACTTTGCAAAACATGGGTCGAAATCCCAGAGCCACAATCTGCACTTTCTTAGATGTCTGAACCAGGGGAAAGGGTGAGTTGCTTTCTTTATAGGAAGATGATTAATGAATTGTTGGCAGTAATAAAGAAGCAGAAATCTTGGAAATATTATTATGGATCACATATCATTTCAAACAGCAAGTCTGCCTCCCTAAAACATTTTATTTGTTATATTGTGCAAATCGATTGTAATTTGCTACTGGCTTCTTTTCAAAAACATTTCTTCATTGCTGCCTTGGTAAATAATAAATCACACTAACTATTACTTCAAAATTGAGTGTTCCAATTTAGTTATGAATGGTGAAAGTAGAGGTACTTCAGGGTATAAAATCTTTTAGCAGTTCATAGAAAAATAGCTTCTTCAAGATAACCACATCAAAAATCATTAGAGACAGACTAGACGATGCTGGGGCACGTGCCTCTGTGACTGAAGGCAGCCTGGAAAACACTGACAAGGTTATGCTAAATGAAATATTCTCTTCATGTTTGTCTTCAGCCATAAATCAGAAATGTATATAGATATTTGCTTCTTCCAGATTACCAATTTGTGCTCTGTATAACAAAGAAGATTTGTTTCTCAAGCTCAGTATGGACAAGTCATGCTTCTCTTATAGGAAATAAATCTGAAGGAACAAAAATGATTCTACAAAGGCAGTAGACATTGAGGGGTCAAGCACACCCCTGAAATCTAATGGATAATTTGTATTAAGCTGCACCATTAATTTTTGTTTCCTTGCCTGGTTTTACATGGTTTAATTTGCTATGGTTTAACTTCGAGACTCAGCAAACAACTATGCATCCAAAAAACACAGTCATTGAGAATTTTAAAATTATTTCCAGAGAAAATATATGGTATTTCTTAAGTGTTAGATTTCTCTTTTAAGCTACTCTTCTTTTTTTTTTGTTGTTGTTAATTGGTTTTTTCTTCCCCTTTTTTCCATTTTCTTAACTGAAATATTTTTTGACAAATACCACCTAAGCCCAAAATCAAAACTCTTGTCACTGTTGAGATGGACTATCTAGTGGCCAGCACCAGATGTAGGATTTATTTATAAATTATGCAAGTCTACTTTGGTAAATAAGTCCTGCTTATTCTCTGGGTTTCCTGAAGGAATTCATAATCTCCCTGCTTCTGCATCTTGGATGATTTAGATGTGTTATCTCACTGCACACTGAGACCCAGACTCTACTAGAGATAAATAAAGATAAAATATAGATTAGGATGAGTCAGAAACTCAGCTCTGCTGTCTGTGAAGAGTTTACTGGACTCTTCCTTCTGCATGTTCACACAGCCCATTGAAGGAATTCTGCAATTAAAGATACCCATGGAAAAACCTCCCTAAAATAAGGAATAATCCAAGCCATATTGATGGCTGCTCATCAACTTCCATTTTTAACTATGTAGGAACCTACTCCTGGTTTTTGTTCCACCTTTCTCTTTTTCCCATGCAGAGGCAGTTTGATAACGAGAATTTCCTGTTAAATCCTCATATTCAGTTTGGAAATGTTCAAGAAGAAAATATGGAAGCAGCAGTTGGGGGTAAAAAAAGCAAAAAACAAACAAAGATTGACCTACAGATACATAATCAGTATTCTGTGATCTGTTGTGCTCCTGACACACACACGAAGATCCCTTGCAGAATTCTGTCTCCATCCATGATATCCCAGAAGAGCCTGGTTTCACGGATAACACTCTCAAAGCAGTGCCTCGTGTCCTCCCGATTTAAGGAGTTTTATACAACAAGCAGCTCAAAAGGGGTGAAATTAGCCCAGAGACATAAATGAGCCCATAATATATAAAATATTCTTTGCTCAACACTAATTAGTTTACCTGACTTTCCTCTGGTAGATCTGGTCTCCAAGGTACACAGAATGCTTTTGATTTCTCGTGCTGTAACATCAGACACTTTAGTTTCATATCCTGTTCTGGGGGTGGTAATTTTGTTTAAATAAAATCTTACTTCAGCAAATAAAAATGAATTTTTGTCAGACTTACAAAGAAAAAAAAACTGCTCTTCTGACTGGGGACTTGGGGAAATAGATGATGAATTAGACTTTTTGATAACTGAAGATTAATATTAGTCTGCTTCCAATCAAAAACTTCAGCACTTGAATGCTGATCACTTGAATAGGGATGCTCATTGACACAGCCTCCAAGACAATACACCAAAATAGATACAGCTGCTGAAGTGGAAGTTGCTTTCAGCCAATGAATTTCCTGCTTGTCAGATTTGTATGCGTGTTTGAATGTGAGAGTAATGAAATAACATTATAGATTTCAGAACCAGGGCAGCCTTTATTCAGATAAGGTTATAAGCAAATATGGTTTAGAATGAGTGTCTGCTGAAGTAATAGAATCCATTCCCCACTTATTCTCAGGAGTTTAACTGTTTGCTGCAGCATTTAAACATGCACAGAAATGCAGAAATGCATTTGGGGTCACATATTGAGCAAATAAACACTGCTGAGGTCACAGGGGCCATCTGCAGACAGCCTAGTGTGAATCTGTACAGACTTAACTCTTAATTCCCTGTGTTTCCTTTCATATGGGTATTTTTCACATCTGAAAGGCCAAGAATAGTAAACAAAATTAAGTGAAAATTAATTGTCAAATCACGGTGAGGCCCAGAGGTTATTTGTCAAGATAATTAGCATACAACACTGAGGCCAGGCTGTCAGACACAAACTGATAGATCAACCCTCTACATTTATAACTCCAAACTGAACATTTCCAATGTAAAAAAAATATTCAAAATCACTTCACTGCGATGCAGATTTTAAATAATTAAAATTATACTAAATAATAACTTAGAGTTTTGAAACATTTTCAGCTGCCAAATCCTTCAGAGGGTTCAAGTTAACGCCACTCTTTCTCATCTGGAGAAAATTCTCCTGGTGGAGCAGCATTTGCAGGATAAACTTTTTGAAAAGCCTTGGACACATCAATGAAAAGTCTGGTAGCACCAGAATCACAACAGAAATGTCACAAAAGCATTTAAGTGGAGAGAGGGATAACAGCAATGAGCTGCTCCTACTCACACCAAGCACACAGCGAGCCAAGGACCACGTGCCTGAAAGAAATGGAGCAGTGTCTTGCACAGGATCTGATGGAAATCCTCCAGTTGCAAATGCAAACTATAATGGGTTATTAAAATATTGAAGATAAAAGTGACCTTTGGTTATTGGGGTTTGTAAGTTTAGCTTTTCTTTTTTTTTTTCCAAATCAGGAAAAAAGAATTTTGAGCAATTCAAAAGAAATGGGTTGCTAGTAGAGATTAAATTAAAATGAATAGCAGGACCATGACAGAATTAAAAATATGTTCTATAGAGCTACTGAAGATATTTACTCCATTACCATTTCAGTCTTCTAAGGAATTCTTTTAGCTTGCTCTCAAAGGGCTGAGCTTGTGACCAAAACATTCAAAGCAAGGACCAGAAGTGCCCTGAAGAGTATTGAAGTCAGGGGATAATTTTTCTGAAGAACACGAGTAAACAGGCAAAGTGGAACAGCCGCATTCTGGGAGTAATGATTGCCTCTGGTTATGAAGTTATTCAGTACTAGGCTATTCAGCAGCAATTATACCACCCCTGGGCAAGGATGATTTAGTGCAGCACACTGGTGAAAGTGCATAATTAAGGGAATGGGATCTGGCTCGTTCCGAACACACCTCTCCAAATGTCCATGCGCTCCAGTTGGCAAGAGCCACGCTGGGCTGGGTGGGACGGGAAGGTGAGCGGGGCTTTGCTGCAATGCTTTGAGTGCCACAGCATCGAGCACTCTGCAGCCACAAGGCCAAACTGCTCTCGTTTAACTCTGTGCAAGCCAACCCGCTCACTCACAATTTCATGTGTCTAATTAAAAGCTGCATGTGGTCTGCTGGGCCACCCTCTGATGTTAATACTTAATGCAGTTTAGCACGTTTTGTTCTGGCTATGTTCAAATCAGGCAGAACAAAGCCCTGTATAGGCTCTAAAATCAGCTATAATGCCCCATAGGCTTGAAGAGGAAAAAAAATAAAATTGTTTAACAGAAAGATGAAACATTTTGGTGTTATAGATTAACGCCTTCTCCTGCAATGTGAAATATTTATTAACTAGTGTTCCTTTTTCTCTGTTGCTCACATTGTGGGATTTGTAGGAATAGGGAAAAGGAACTTCTGGAATGGTTACCACATTGACACAAAACCTCTTGGATTCCCTTTTTATCCACATTTCTCACAGAATGGAAAATCAGGACATAAAGAGATAGGAATCTGTTCCATAAGACTTAGAAAGTAGCACATTATCAACAGCCAGCGCAGCCACATCTGAATTCACACCTCCCACAGACCCCACAGGTGGAAATTCTCACCGTGGGGCTCCCGCTTTGTCCCGCTGCCTCAGCCACCTCTGGGAGCACTTCACACGACCCAAGGGTTCCAAAGGCACCTGATGCGTGGCCAAACTCCAAACCAGCCAACTCAGGGACCTTTGCTGGGGCAGGAATTCCTTCCCAGAGCCTCTCCCACCCGTGGGGGGCGATCAACAAACATCTATCAGGGGCAATTCCTCCCCACAGCCTCATCATCCGTGGCAGGGGACCATCAAACACCTGCCAGGGCCAATTCCTTCCCAAATCCTCACCCCGCCCGTGGCAGGGGATCAGCAAACACCTGATCAGCAAACACCAGGAGCGCCTCCAGCCCCGGCTGCCTGCCTCTGTCCCTGCCTCTGTCCCAGCCCTTGCTTTCCAGGCCCCAGCAGTGGCAGTTTGGAAAAGCCTCCAGGGGAGGTCATGGGGGTTGCTTTGGCTCCTCCACATCGTTTGTCTTGTCTGAGACAAATTTTGAGGAAGCCGTTCAGCGTCGCTCAAGAATAAGATTGTGTATTAGCAGTAGCCATTCGTTTTCCTGCTCGGGGTGAGGGAATGGAATGCAACATTCAAATGCCAGGATTTATGTCACTCCAGGGAAACGTGTTCTGAGCAATTTGATTTTTTTTAACGCTTCTCAGTTATCCTGTTTGATACAGGCATAGCAAAGAGTAAAAGCCTACAGCTCAGCAGAGTAATAAATAAATAAATCTAAGTTTTAGGGGGTTAGAATAAATGTAGGGAAACTTAACCCTTCTTTTTCTTTTGTCTTAAAAGTAAAATCAATAAAATGTTAGATTTAAATTTTCTTTGCTTTCTTTTACTACTTACATGTCAGAACTTGCACATCTTTCCGTAAGAAGAGTTGCCATTACTACTATTTTTGCAGCAATATATCTCTGACTTACATTTGAGAAACACTAAAGGTATTTTGACTAAACTTATTTACAAAGTCAGTGATTTAAATTAAATTGTTCAAGGTTAAGCCAAGTTCAGAGATGACTTATAATCCCACAGCCCTCCAGACATTGTCTTCTACGAATTGTTTTGTTAACAAGACCGGCTCAGAATCAAACTGGGATTTTACCCATCCTTCACCATTACCTTACCTCACTGTTATCAATCATTTATTGCGTATTTCTTCCTTTTGTCATTTTTTCCCCATTGCTTATCTCTTCTGGCCCATTGCAATTGGTGGTAGATTGCCTTCTATGTTCTATTTTTATACTATTATTTTTTTTCCTGTGGAAGAAAATGCTTTTCCTGGGGAAAAGAAATAAAACTGAAAAAAATAATATTCCAACATCCAAATCATTAAATATTGGGAACCTGTGTCAGCTAGAAACTCATCTGTTCACATTCTGCTGTTACAAATAACTATTTTTCACACTGATTCAGGATGGAATTAAGAGCTTGCAAATTTTCCTAAAAGAAATTAAAGGAACTCTACATTACAGGGGAGCAACAGAGTCCAGTCTGCACCATGGGAGGTTGGACGCAGCTCCCACGTGATGCTGCAGTCACATCTCCACGTCACAGAAACAATAACCCTTCACATTTCCCTCCCTCCCTCAGCCCCTCCATCCCAAATTCCTCTTCCCAAGAGCAGAGGGGCTCGGATGGAGCCAGAGGTCCCCAAAATGGCAGTGCTGGAGCAGAACTGCAGGAAGGCTGCATTTGGTGGCTGGCTTTGCTTTGAACACCACCCTAAAGCTGGGTGCTCAGATGGGAGCACACCCAGCGGGGCTGCAGGAGGGCCAGGGACAGGAGCTTGCTGGGATTCTGGGAGGTGAACCAGAGCGGGATCACAGCCCAGAGGTGTCCCAAGGGCACGGCCCTGCCAGGATAACCTGGGCTGGAAGCAGCCTCTGGGGTAGAGGCCAGGGAGGTGAGGAGGGAGAGGCAGAGCAAACTTTGAACTCTGCCACTCGTGGATGTGCTCAGCGCAGAGAGAAAAACATCATATGTTGACTGAAAAAGTCAGAAGTCACTTAAGGACACTGACTTTGTGCAGTGAACAAAATAACAGACTTGGTTCTTTCATCACTCTTTGACTTCACTGATGAGTCAAAAAAAATCAAGCTCTCATTTTTAGCTGGTTGAAAACAAACTGTATAAGATACTGAAAAAGCTTCCAGAATTTACATCTGTTACCACAAATACAGATTAGATTCTGCCTCTGGGTGACCAGCCATAAGTTCTTCATGATTTGCTACACATGGGAGAATTTCAGCATCAGCCCACACACCCAGTCTCTAAAGCAATTTTGAATTTTTAGGTCTCTAAGCCTGCTCATGCTTCTCCACAAGCACCTGTTAATTTGAAAAGCTGCAGAATATAAAGCAAAACAAAACAAAATGGAAAGGAAAAAAAAAGGGGGGGGGGACAACAACAAGAAGGCTGAGCTGAAGAAGCAATCTTTATCTCAGGGAATGGCAGCAATACTTCCAGCACGTGCAGCAGCAGTGCTTTTCCTGCTGTCATGCATACTTTGAACTGGCTCTTTTCCTGGTCTCATTTTTAGCTCAGATTCTAATGATTCTTGTTGCTAAGTCACGTCAGTGCAACGCTATGAAAGGACAAGTTCCATCTAAAGGAATGAGTCTATATTGGCACACACAATTTTCATCTATGTTCCAAGGAATTACTTTGATCTGCAAACTTAAATTAAAGCTCATTCCTGGTCTTTTAGCAAGGCATGTTTCCCTGGGAGTTTATGCTCTACGTAACACTTACTTGCTCTCTCCTCTCGTGGAAAACAACGGATGCTCAGAATTAATTCAAAAAGCTGTGGGAATGTGCAATATATTCACAACTTCAGGCTATGGCATATACAGTGACACTATGTATTCAAGCCCCAGCTATAATCAATATTTGTGATTTATATGCTGGAATTTAATGGCCTCCTCCGTACTTATCCTCAAAGATTAATATAATTTTGGCTCCAAACTCCCAACAGCCTCTATGCACAGCAGTTTGCAACAGGAGGGCTTTTCTTGCCACAAGTTATACAGCAAATTGGAAATGTTTCTCATCACCGTGGTGCCGATTACGCAGCAGTTTCCACACTGGAGAGGAGGGTGTTTGCTGGGACACAGCTGGGGCAGGAACCCAGAACTGGGGCACAAAGCTCAGGTTGCATTGCTGGGAAGCGTCTCTGGCCCCCAGGTGTGCAGGGAAAGGAGGGGACGAGGGGCAGGTGCCAGCAGCAGAACAGGAACACTTCCTGTGCTCCCTCCCGAAGAAAGCAGAGACAGCAGACAGACACAAGGACCTTTCCTGTTGTGCCTGCCCCCATGGGAGCTGCCAACTGCACAGGTCAAACACCAAGAACAACGGGAGCACTCTCAGCATCAACGAGAATCTTCTAGAATTTCGCACTCCACTCTGCTTTAACTGGCATTTACAATTTCCTTTCAATTTTCCTTACAACTCTCCAGCACATTTTTACCATTTCCTGTTGAGCTTTTACATATTTCTTCTTTTTTTTTTTCCCTCTGAATATCAAGGACAAATCTCAAATTACCCTACAAGCATGTCAAAGCTCCTGCCTTAAAATTAAATCCTGTCCTATCCCAATGTGAACTAGAGTATTTCCTGAAACCTCAGTAGACACAGTCTAAATTAAGTGTTCACTCAGGAAAAGGAGAGGTACCCAAGCACCTGACTTTGTAATGACTTTAGCTACTACAATAGCTACCAAATTTGAATACCACATGCTCTGGTTTTATTTGGCAGTGAAGTATGTTTTGGCTTACAAAAGAATCTGAAGACTGTTCTGCTGCGGAGAGAGAGAAAAAGAGGGAGAGAAGTAAATACTGAAGATAGAAGAATAAAAATCCTTTGAAGGGGAATTGAGTTCTTGCCTACTGCTTAAGAAAAATGCACTATAAAGCAGCTATTGATTTTTCATTCAACAGCACTGAATGTTTTATTGAAAAGGAGCAATGCTCAGTAATTTGAATTTTCAATTAAGGTAGCACGTTCCTTGGACACATTTACTACTGCACTCCAGTGACATTTATTTGACTTTTAAAATCCCTCTACTATTGTATTCGTGTTTGTATAGATCAAACTCCCAATACAGAAAGTGCTCGGATTATAACACTGCTGATTATAGACATGTCTGCAAGGCTCTGTGGACAACCTAATGACTTTATTTATAGGTAGGACAATGTGCAGTCAGACACAGCTGAAGTAAAATATGGCACCAGGAGAGAGATTAAGCAGTTCTGCATTTCAGCTGAGAAATGTTTACATTTTATTTGTCTTTACGGACAGTATATAGATGTAGTGAATTTCGTTATTTTTAAAAGTTTATGTTTTAGAGGATTGGGGCACCTTTACTGATTATAAAAGTCATCAGCTCCTTAAACTTAGAAAAATTTCAGCTGTAAAGTAGGTGTCAGTATTTCTGGACTATAAATAGGTAATGGTGGCTCATATTGGATTCCCTTCTGGAAAAAAAATACTGGCTGCTCTCATGGAGAGCTTGAACTCCATGTGGTCAAACGACAAACTTTATAGTTCTAGAAATAAATTTAGTCTCTCCTAGTCATAGGTGTTTCTTGTTCAAAAACCTGATCATCTGCTCCTGCTAAGGGAAGGACTTGGGTAATCCTTGAGTATTTTACTAACTGTGGGAGGCACATCTTGAGTCATCAGTAATTTATTTCATCCAAATTACAGCAGAGGTTGCACAAATTCCCACCAGTATGGGGTGTGTTAAAATCTTGTTCCTTGCTCTTAAAATCTTGATATCAACAAAAGCAACACACCTGAAAAAGCCAAGCTACTACTCTTATTTTATCCAAAGTCTAGGTCCAAAGATTTAGTCCAGCTGCAGTGATGCCAGCACTTATATCTCAAAATAAATTAAGCTAAAATGTCAAATATTTGAAAATCAAAGCTTTTCTGTGCTGTTGAGCCTACCCTTGCCTATGTTTTATTTCTTCTCACCACTGGAACTGCTTGAGGCCATTTTGGAGATGTGGAGCTCCCCGATCCCTGCACAAGACGGATCCAGCCCCATCCACTGCAGTTCCTGAGGAGCCTTTTCTCTGTGCCACCCTTCCACCAGGACGGGCTCTGCAGATGGACCCAGGGAAGTGCTCCCAGCCCTGCCTCCATCTGCCTGAGATTTCCTGCTGCAGCTGATGAGGTTCTGCTCCCACTTCATCTCTAAATATGACACAGTTCACGCTTTTTAGTTTGCTTAATGACATGCTATTAATAAAGACCTGACCTGAGCAGCTACTTGCATTTATTGTCTTTTCTTCCCCCACCTCCAATTTTTAAATTATGCTGAGGTAATTTAATTTTTTGAGATGATAAGCTGTTGTTTTGTTTGACAAGTTGGATATAATCATCCAACTCTGCCATGAAGGCGCTCACCAAGGTCAATGTATAAGGCAGCAATTTATCTAAAACATTTATTATGATATCAAAATGCCTTTGCTACTCTTTCAAGTTATTATTATTCCCTTATTGACAGAGCAGGATGCTAACCCATACTAAAGAAAGGTTGAGTCCTCTGTAATTATGTGTATTTTCAAGCAATTTCAAGATATTGAAAGCACAGAGCTATGCTTAACTCTAACTTTGTTGAACAGTAACCATGCTGAACAGAACTACTCGATATCTGGTTTTTCAATGAGAAATGGCCCTAAAATAGGTCCAGCAACCCATGCCCTTATCAAAACAAATTATAATTGGCATAAGCACGAGAACCAAAAGTTTCTGTTGGAGTTCATGAAACCACAATGCAATTCTCTGATCAAGATCATTAACTGGCAATCTTGGTGCAAATGAGATTTTTGTGGTTTTGTGTTGTGTAAGACTCAGATATTAGACAGTGGATCTTAGATATTAGACATCATTATTTTAAATTGAAACCAAACAAGACAACAAATGTCAATTACCTTTAATTTCAAGAACAAGAAGCCTTGTTTGTGTGAGTGAGATCAGAGCCTGGTGATTTTTAATGGGATTTGAGTGTTTTCTCTCTTCAGGCTTGATTTGGTTTTATCAGTTTTTAAGTATGGGTTATTATTTTTGCTTCTAACAGACATCAAGCTGCCCAAAGACTAGTTATAATTTCCTGTTCACAAATCTCTGCTCCTCATGTTGAACCAGATCTGACAAAAGAGCAAAACACCTAAATTCTGCTGGTTGGGATGTTCTTTTTGGCTTCCCCTCTCAAGGCTGCCCAAACCCAACCAGCACAACCTGGAGAGCACCATTCCCTCTCCTCGCCCTCCCTCTGAGGGGAATTTACCCTCAAAGCTGCTGCAAGGGAACTCTGATCCAACATCTTCCTGTCCCTGGGAATCCCTGGGGGATGCTGCAAGGGAGCAGCTGAAGGCAGAGCTCCTGGCAGAGCCTTTGGTCCAGATGATTTTCTGTCCTCACCCCTCAGAGAGTAAAACAAATTTCAAACACACTTTTGGATGTTCACAACCATGTTTCAACCTCCTTACAAAACAATTTTCACTTTCTACTCTCTCTATTTCTTTCCAAACAGTAAATGCAGCATTGAAGTCTACCAGAACAAAACAAAGAGAAAACTGAAAATCAGTGGAACAGGAAACTGTCAAGCTTTAGAAATCAAACTTAAGAATAACATGCATTCCATATGCTTACAAATGATCTTCATTAGCACCTAATTACAGTTTAGTACAATTAATCAGACGATCAGCTGCACTGATTCTCACCAGCAGATTAACCCTCATAAAAAGTACTGTGAAAATTTACAAGATTGCAGTTGACAATTCAAGTTATTTTCAAGTACTTTGTTCTCCGGGAAACTAACAAACAAATAAATAAATAGGACAAAATTTTGCTTTCCTGCTTAGGAAAAAAATGTTTTCACTGAAAGAAGGAATGAAGCCAGTACACAATAGCATGGTCTGGCCTGCATAAATTCAAGTGTGAATTTGAGAGTGCAGAGCCTCATTAGGTTTCAGAGATTTCAGAGGGGGTTCTACAAATGTACAATGAGAGCTCTCTCTAACCAGAACTCAAACCATGGCTGCACAAAGCTGGAATGACCATAAATGACAAATGACTAAAGACAAAGACAAATGAGGACATGCATGGAGCTCTGGATTCCTTGTTATGGTTGAATACTCCTCATCCTGATAAATCTTCTCTTCATCAATTTTAATGCTGGGAAGATTTGAGAACAAGAGATGAACCTGGCCTGAGGTTTACCTTTCTGAACTACTACAACTTTTACAAATTTCTTGGAGACTTTTCTTGCTTTAAATGTACAAGACCAAGCCAGAGATAAGTAAGCTAAGTTCCAAAATCCACATTAAAAATCAAAATTTTACCATCATGAGGAAGAATATCAGGAGATTGTTCAGTGCAGCTAGGAGCCTCTTTGTACATACATGGAGAGTTAATAAAGGGCTCCTGAATTTGCCTAAAAGAAAGCTTTAGGTTTTCATGGATAATGACAGAGACTCCTCATGCATTTTCTATCTATATATGCATACCCTTCCTTATATATACACACATCAACATAGAATTAGCCATAACCATCTTTGATATTCATTCTTACCTCCCAGTGGCAGAAGTGAGTTTTTTACTCCATCCACAGACACTGAAAGTTAAACATTCATTACTTCTGTAGAACCATGGAAAAGTGGATGCAAGCAGTTAACCCAAGTGAATGCTATTGTTATCCTGAATATTGAATCTGATCTACTGAATATTGATCCTGATCTAATCCTGATCTCTCTACTGTATTTAGATTATTCTCTCTGGAACGAAGCTATCAATATTGAACATGCAGAATGGAATAAATCAAAATATTTTAATCCTCCTTTAAATTCCACATTTTGTTTACAACTTCACTGTGGAGACAACTGACTCAAACCCAGGTACAAATTTCCTCTCCCACCTCCCTCAGCCTTTCCTCATGAGGGAGAGGTTCCAACCCTTCATCCTCTTAATCAGCCTTCTCTGGATCCTCCCAGGATCTCCCCGTGCCCTTGAACTGGGCACAGCACTCCAGCAGGATTGGGGGGCAGGATTTGGGGGAAAGATTTGGGGGCAGGATT